>JAJHUR010085909.1:9296-52253 GCA_027495735.1 Lutjanus campechanus | reverse complement strand
ATTGGAGTCATGCAGGATGGGGACTCGTGATGTGCTTTAACACATTAGCACTCAGTCTTTCTTTCTTTCTTTCTTTCTTTCTTTCTGTCACCTAAAAGTAGAGCTGCAACAATAAGTCGATTAATCGATTATTCAAAAGAGGGTAAGCTGCCAACTATTTTATTAATTGATGAATCGTTTCAGTCAGTTTTCAAGCAAAAATGTCAAACATATGCTGCGTCCAGCCTCTTAAATGTAGAGCTGCAAAGATTAATCAATTATTAAATTAATCACCAACTATCTTGATAATCCGTTTGAGTAATTTGAGGAGAATAAAAAGTCAAAATTCTCTGATTCCGGCTTCTTAAAAGTGAATATTTTCTGGTTTCTTTACTCCTTTACTTAACTGAATATCTTTTTCACCATTTCCAGACATTTTATAGACCAAACAACTAATCGATGAATCAAGAAAATAATCAACAGTTTAATCAAGAATGAAAATAATCTTTAAGTGCAATACAATACATTTCAACAGCAAAGCAATTCAAAGTGCTTCACATAAAACATTAAAAGCATAAAGTTGAGCATCAAACAATAGAAAAGGACATTTCAGCACAAGTGCCACATATCTTTGTATGTATCACAATGTCACGTTACAGTGTTTTTGAGAATCAATACAGGGGTGTCCCAATTTGAATTCTAAATAAAAAATCAATTGAAATTATATAAATTGAAAATGGAACAACATTAAAAGCTGTATCCTATATTCTCTCGGTATCAAAACTGGATAAGGCATACCCGTCAATGCTGAAAAAAAATGCTGAGATCGAAAATTAAATCAAATCGAGGCTGTAAAATTGAAAGTCAAATCGGAAGGTGGATTTTGAGAACTGTAACATCTCTTCAATGCAGTATTACAAAAGATAATATGGCCACACTCAAGTGTATCCATATGTAGGAAATTGTGATGATTTTCAGATTAATTGATCATGAAAATAATTTAAGGAAAGTTGCAGCCCTGTACCTAAAAGTAGTACTGATAAATTGCTATTGACTAGCATTTTCCAACATTTTTATTCAATCATCTGACGGTATTTGTGGTATCACTGCTGGTGTTTTGACACTACTCTGTCACAATAAAGTACGGCTACATGATAGGGTAAAAAACAAAGATCACACTGTGTGGTGACATACAGTATATGTGATATGAATCATAGTTAGTGAGATACAGTGTATTTTTGAATCACACCGAGAGTTGAAATGATATGAAAATTGCATATCATGATTACAGTGATCAAAATTATAACTAGGAGTGGGAGATATCACCCTAAAATAATCTGATAGTCAGGGTATTCTGCGATAACAATATTCTTGATAACATGACAGAAGACTTGGTTTAGAACTCACAATAGCTGTTGAGTTCTCAACCAGTTGCTTCCGCTTGAGGTGGTGAAATTAGTTGGTTGTGATGCCCCCTTTCTCTTTGCACTTCTTACACTGTGGTTTATTGTACGTGTATTGCAACACATCCACACTCCTGAGGTCACTTCCCTTTCAGGAACTAAGTCCTCCACCGTGGAGCTGGTAGCACCGTTACTTTCCCTTTCACTCGTGCTTGTTGTTGCTGTGTGTAACTACTGTTGTCATGATACCAGAATTATGACTTCGATCCAATATCTGCCTAAAATATCTCGATACTGATACTGAAATGATACCACGGCAAAAACCTAAAGCATCAGCAAAAGTAATGGAATAATGTAAAAAATGACAGTCCTGATGTGACAGAACTAAATGGCAACAGAAATTTACACTAAGTTTTATTGTCAGTTTCTTAACATTATTATTGTAGCAATGAGCTTGAATGAGAATCTGGGATTTAGCCGTCAGTTTTGACTTGCCTTGAATACAAACTTTAATATTTCAGTTTGATAGCCTATAAAAACAATAAACATAAGTGACTGTAACTAATTCTGGCACTTCATGATGATAAAACCTCAAAGCCAGGATTAGTAGCCTGCACACTACAGCAGTGCACTTAAATAGACTGAACACAAATACTACTCCTTATTAACAGAGGTTTCTGGTCTGTATGTACAAAGCCGTAGGCTACATGCCATAATTACAATTACCACTACTGATTGTGTTTAAACTTATCATTTACTGGTGTTGTTGAGCTGCATAGTTGTCTGATTTTAGCAGCTCTCAAGTTATGGTGAAGTTAACATTACAAGGATGAATGTTGCGTTAACATTAGAGATGTTTGCCACATTGGTAAACTAGCTAAAAAGCTAAAGACAAACCCTTAATTGTCTCCTCAAACTCCGATGGTGAAAAGGTTTGCTTGTCAGCAAATAAATCACTCGTTTGACCTATATTTGGGGGCTTGTAATTATGTTATTTATCACATTCTCTAACCAACCTGTCGCTCGCGGTTGGTATGTCTGTTGGCGAGATGCTTTGCCAAATCGGACGTGTTGGCTCCCTTGTTCTGTGTGGGCTTAAAACATCTTTTACAGACGGGCATTGTAGTGCCCAACAAGCTACGGATGGTCAGCAAATAGGGCTTCATGATATGGTAAAAAAAGATGTCATATTGCAGTTATTTAGACTGAAATTGTAATTGCGATATCACCTGTGTTTATTGATGTGATCTTTCATCTGAAGAACAAGATTTTCAGGCCAAGGCATCTCAGTAACACTACTTAACCTCATTATAATGCTGTTTTCTCACACATTTTTCCCATTTCAAAAAATTTCTATTTGGATATTACACTTGGCCATATTGCGATTTCGATAATTTCGCAATTTATTGTGCAGCCCTGTCGGCCAGTGTAGCATGTGTCACGTTAGCAGCCATGCTTCTCGTTCTGCTTCTCGCCATGAATGTAGGGAAGTGTTTGGCGCACCCACAATGCCTGGAGGGAGCGAGAGCAGAGCATGGAACAGCACACACACACACACACACACACACACACACACACACATCCAAAGCATGCAGCAAGTGAAAACAGCACTGAACAACACACACAGAGCCCAGCTGTCGCACGTGGAGCAATACGGCTCTTATTAAAACGCTGTCATTCATAAAGTATCTGTACTAGTAAAAGGTGGTATTGTATCGTTTTTTTTAACAGCTGAATATCGGGATACCTTTCTAGTATCGGTATACCGTCAACACTATGTGTGACGGTGTGAGGTCATTCTGTTAACATATTATAATATTGCCATTATCAACAATATGATCCTTTTTATCATAAAAAATATAGTTATTATTATGATATGGAACACCCCTAACTGCCATGGTTATTATTATTTTTTGTGGTATTGTTAAAATGTTAAAAATCATGTTCACAAATTGCTATTGACTCACATTTTCCAATATTTTTACTCAATCATCTAACGGTATTTGGGGGTATTACTGTATTACAGTGTTTTGATACTGCTCTGTCACAATAAATATCATTTAACTACAACACAGCCTTTGATATCGAGACATTATGATGACCAAAATGCAAGACGATATTCGTATCATTTGAGAGTATCCATATTTATATTAATCAGCTGGGTTCCCATAAATCAATCTGTAACCACAAATATTTCGGGGCATTGTATTCCTTTAGTTGACAGATGAAAATACAAAGATGGCAGGAAATGGGTGGGTAGAGAGATGGGTGAGGTTTCCTTGTCTGAATCAGAGGCCTTATGAAGGAAGATGTCTTATGCGTGTTGTTTTCCTTCCGTGATTTGTCATTTTATATTGGAGCTGCAATGAGTATTCGATTAATAACTGACTATTAAATTAATAGGCAGCTATTTTGGTAATTGATTCATTGTTTTGAATCTTTTTTTTTTAAATTAAAAAAACGTCCAAATTCTTTCTTTCAGCTTCTCAGATGTGAATATTTTCTTTTTTCTTTACCCCTCCATATTGGCAAACTGAATACCTTTGGGTTGTGGACAAAACAAGACATTCGAGGATGTCCCTTTGGACTTTGGGAAAAAGTGATCTACGTTTTTCACTATTTGGTGACACTTTATGGACCAAGCAACTAATCGATTCATTTATAGAGAAAATAATCCTTAGCTGCAGCCCTGTTTTATATAAGCTAGTAAATGTAAAGGAAATAGTAAAACATGTCTCCAGAGCTAAAGGCGAGCTCTTGGAATAGCTCATTTTGTCCAACCAGCAGCCCAGAACTCCAAATTATATAATTTACAATGATATAAAAGCAGAGGATCCTCACATTTTAGCAGCTTTAACCTGTAAATCTTTGACTTTTTTGTTTCATAAATAATTTAAACTGAATCAGTTTAGAGCTGAAACAACAAAATTTTGATCACAGTTCATTATTTGACTAATTTCTCAAGAAAAAACACGACAATTTCTGCTCCCAGGTTTGCCAGTGTGAGAATATTCTGCCTTTCTCTGTTGTATATATTAATTTTCTCTGAGTTTAGACTCAGTATCAGACAGAACAATTTATAGATATTACCCCACATGCTGTGGATACTTACAATTGGTATTTATCAGTTCTGGCATTTTAAAGACCAATCAATTAAACCAAAACATAATTAGCCAAACAGTTAATGAAGATAATCATCACAGATTATTCCCTGACACAGGAGAAGACTCAAGATGTCTCTATGATGAAGATCTAATCAATTTCTACCCTAAAGTTTTGAACACTTCCCTGCAGTGGAGGTGAATGTATAGTTGGAGCGTTTCCATCCTCGGCTGAGCTAAATATTCATCATTACTGGCAAAGGGTTGTGGAAAATAAAGGGATCATTAATCAGGTTCTTGCTGCATCCATTCGGTTATTTAAGGAGGGAACAGTCACGAGATGGACGCAGTAACAAACTCCAGAGTCAAGTCATAGATTGAATTGAATTTGTTTATTGGAACAAGTCGTGTTTTAAGTTGTTTTTTTTAGAAACCTAAATTGGATGAGATGCCTGTACACAGCATGACACTATTTTTAACCACCGTCCTCCTCCAGAAGCGCAGAGAGTGAGCCATTGTTTCTTAGAGCATGCGTTGAAAACCCACACGGTGCTTTACAGGTCATCGGTAATCTGCTGAATAATAACAGGTGGAAAAAAACAGGGGTATAAAAGTGATTAATCTGCTCTTTGCATACGCTACCTATTTTGGGCTTTGTCCTACTTGCCTAAACAGATTGTCCGATGTTCCTGCACTCCTCCATCTCTCACTCCTCTCCATTTTTTCTTATTATCTCGTTTCTTTCTATCACTCCTCTTCTTGTGCAGTCGGCTTTTAGTCATATTATCTGTGTGGCTCTGTCTGTTCCCACTCGAGCTGCAGAGTGCAGCTAAATTACATTTGCTATAAAAAGGGTTTTAACGCTGAATTATGATTTGGTGACAGTGAATGCACAACGTCTTGTGATGCACATTTTAATGACATCACATTTTGTTTGCATCATTTTCCTCAAACAGAACTAAACGGAGAGTTTGGCAGAAAACACTCAGTAGTGGAAGTAGTACTTGCATCTTTCAGGGTACTTTTAGGCTTGTTAAAGTAACAATACTACAGTTTGAAAACACCATTACAAGTAAAAGTCCTGTGTTAAAAATCTCACTCATGTTAAAGTATAGAAAGAAAAGGACAGACATCTTACCAGCAAAATGTACTTATAGTATTAAAGTGTTGGTTCTGCAGAAAAATGTCCCCCGTGACTGATATTTTATTTGACATTTGGGCTGCATCTAATGATTATTTTCATTCTTAATTTAATCAGCAAGTTGTTTGGTCCATAAAATGTCAGAAAATCAAATCAAAAAGCCCAAAGTGATGCCCTTTATAACTTATTTTGTCCACAACCCAAAGGTTATTAATTTTTATGATTAGATTAGATTTATATTATTAGATTATTCACTTAACTGTGATAGAGGACTAAAGAAACTAGAAAATATTCACTTTTGAGAAACTGAAATCGTTGAAAAATTACTCCAAACGATTAATCAAAGCTTAGTATGATAATGATAAAATATTGAGAAGATGAAACTAGTTGACAACTAATTGAGTAATCATTGCTGCTTCATCAATCTCTGAACAGCTTTTTAGTGCTGAAGCTGCTTGAGGTGGAGCAAGTTTTAACTATGTTATATTCAGTTAGTTATGACCGGTGGTTCACGAGATAAATCTGAGATAATTAGTGGGAGTGAAAACGAAAGAACAAAGTTCTACTGCGCATATATGTATGTACATTTATTTGAATGAAACCACCTGAGGAATTTAGAGGGGAAATCGCTCCGGTGAAGCTGCTGACAGTTCATGTAAAATGTGCTGAGGGGCCCCAACTCAAATCCCCCAAGTCAAAAAGGATGGGAACAACTGGTTTAGCAGTAGGGTGTGCCGTATCATATCATTCACGATGTTTTGTAATCGTTTTTATCATGGTAAAGAAAATTCCTATCATGATAATGGAAACATTCTCGTTTGACTTGTTGACCGAGTTGCGTCACACACAGCATCAAGAAGTGTGGCTGAAAATGAAAGTAACGAAAAGAGAAGTTACATTAGTGTGGAAGCGGTTTGGTTACAAAAGACCAGCTGTACAATAAACCACAGTGATGTGTAAGAAGTGCAAGAAGACTGTAACAGCAAAAGAGCAATACAACAAACTAATTTCACCTTCTCAAACAAAAGCACCCTGTTGTTTTTTTATTAGGCCTGCAACTAACAGTTATTTTCATTA
This sequence comes from Lutjanus campechanus, assembly GCA_027495735.1. Classification (NCBI taxonomy): domain Eukaryota; kingdom Metazoa; phylum Chordata; class Actinopteri; order Lutjaniformes; family Lutjanidae; genus Lutjanus; species Lutjanus campechanus. The sequence goes on along the minus strand of JAJHUR010085909.1, from coordinate 45,552 downwards.
TCGAGTAATCTGTTGATCATTTTCTCTTTTATTTGATCAGTCAGAAAATGGGTGAAAAATGTTGAACAGCATTTTCAAAGGCTCAGGTGACGTCCTCAAATGTCTTGTTTTATCCACAACACAAAGATATTCCGTTTATTGTCATAAAGGACTTAAGAAACCAGAAAATATTCACATTTGAGAAGCTGAAATCTGAGAATTTGGACATTTTTATGAAAAAATGATTCAAACGGATTATTTGATTATCAAAATTACTTTATTAATTTAAAAGTTGAGAAAGAAAATGCCTAAGTGAAATACAAGAGTCTTAAATTGTACTTAAAGACAGTACTAGAGTTAATCTACTTAGTTCCATTCAGTTGCACCACTGAAAACATTAAACATGGAAATTATCCTTCATACCAGAACTTTGTTCAGACCATTTCCCGGCATTTAACCCTGCCCAGTTATTATTTAACTATTACTCATTTATCAAGGGTCAGGATGCAGGGCAAAAACAACCTTCTTTTGTTCACAATTTGGGCTCTTCAATCTCACATTTACCGTCCATTTCCACGTATTTTAGCTGTGAATATGACCTTCAGATGATAATTTGTCACCTGCTATAGAGCAAACAAACAGGCCACAGGCTCGGTCATAACAAAGGTGGAATTCTAGCACCCGTGAAGAACAATCCCGCTCAAGGTTTACACATTAACCTTTGTGTTTTAGACATTTCCCCCCGGTCTCCTCATTGCCTGTTTACCAATCAGACAGCATGGCACGCCGTCTGACCCAGACGTGCCCGTCCCGCCTTGCTTTGTCCTGCCGGCCAACATCAGAAAGTTGAAGGGCATTACAGAGTGAAGGCTTTTACTGCTTGACTTTACTGTAAAACCTGATCTCATGCTTGTTATCGACGGCTGACTCACGGTGCAGACGGATGGACGTCTGCGGCTGGTTTACAGAGTACAGCGCAGGGAGGGAGGGAGTGTGTTTCATTTAGTTAATGAGTCCCGTCACTTGCTGACTACAGAAACCTGACCGACTCGCACAAACACATACCTCATGACTGCTGTTGAGGGTTCATTATGTGTTTGTGTGTATAAGTGGTATGTTCAGCTTTGTTGTCTGAATGTCAGACTGAATGGCTGCACTGATAACCAGCCAGAGTCTGTTCATTGTCACTGCTGATGTCAAAAAGACGACATGACAGACACCACTGGCTGTACACTGGTCTGTTACTGCGTCTGTTTTTAAATAAGCTCTACTCGTGTCACAGTCTGAATATGTTCCAGTGATTTTTATTTATTTATTCATATTTTGGCTTTTGTGAACAGGTTTGGAGGAAGAGAATTGTAATAAACATGTTTCAATAAGAAGAGACATGAGATAATCCTTCATTAATCCCACAAAAGGGGAATTTGCGGTGTTACAGTAACAAAAGGGGATAAAGAAGGGGATAGCACAATAGCAGAAGCATCAATAAAAAAACAAGATATAATGAATAAATAAACAAGCAAGATACAAACAAGAGAAATATATATGTCAGAAGGAAATAAGTTGCCAACTATTGATAGTGATAATTGATTGTTTCTAGTTCTGCCATGATTCATTGATTATTAAATTAATTGCCAATTATTCTTATAATCGATTCATCGGTTTGAGTATTTTTTCAGCTCCTTAAATATGCATATGTTCCTGTTTCTTTTGTCCTCTGACAGTAAACTAAATATCTTTGGGTTGTGGACAAAACAAGACAGTTGAGGACATCACCTTGGGTTTTGGGAAACATTGATCAACATTTTTCACCATTTTCTGACATTTTATAGGCAAACAACCATTAATCGATAAATCATAACACCGTTTACTGATCAGCGGGGAAGTGGCAGCCTGTGAGGCAAAAAAAACAAGCCCAAAATATAACTCAGACAGTCATGAGTCACTACTGTCCACAAAGCTCATCACTCTGAGTAATAATGGAAAGCTGTATACAACTGAACATTGAACAACATGATTATTTCTTGAAATTGTTCTCTTTTTGCAGCTGGACAATCAGAGCACATTGTTAAGGTGGATTTTATGGTGTAAAATCAGACTGAAACTGTTAAAGTAGGAGGACAAACATGATTTTAAAAAGTGTCTCTACTAGAAATGATGTTCCTGTCTGCTTTATTGAGCTTGCACAGTTCACATGTCCTGCAGATCCAGACACCAAAGAAAACAAGAGTTCCCCAATTTAATATGATGTGATCAAATGTCTGCAGAGCCTCGGGCTGGTTCATTAGACACAAAGTAGACTGCTAGATTATGGTGCAAGCTGATATCTATTTTATTAGACTATTAAAAACATTTATCATCTAGAAAATGCTCCATTAGTGCCTTGACGAATCTCTACAGCCACAGGACTAAAAGATGTGCAGTAAAGTTTTAGTAGATTCTTTTAAAATATTACTGTGAACAGTCTAAATGTTAGTTTGAAGGGGAAATTTAGCAAATAGCTCAAAATGTCTTTAAATTTTTGTTTGGTCCCAGTGCACTTGACAACATATTTTATGTAGTTCCACAGTGTTCGATCTGTCAGCTGACCTCTTCTGTTTCTGTCTTCTCCTCAGCACCTCCTACAGTGTATGTGTGGCAACAACATGTCTGTGCCGCTGCTCGCCGAGGCTGTGACGGTGTCCGGGATGGAGAAGGAGACCGCGGCGGTGAGTGAAAACACAAAAACATCTTAAAATTACCAAGCAGTTGAGGATAGATCTTGATGTTTGATTCCTGGACACATTCATCAAACATGGAAGTCGCTCTGTAGGCTTGAAGCTGCCTGTACCTTTACTTTTTCAGCGGATGTCACTCATTTGAATTTGACTTCCTTGTGCATTAAACAAAACGCCCCTAGTTTGGAGAAGCAGCAGAATTACTGGTGCAGGAGCCTACTGTTGTGGACTGGGTCGGCAGCAAAATGTATTTTATACACCTAAAAAAATCAATATTAGTATTTATTTAGCAATTGCGCGTCCAAGAATTTGAACAGCCGTCCAAATAGTGAGTTGGAGCCATTGACAGAATATTAAATAAGTTGAAATCCTATTAAAGGAGAAAACTGTAATATATTTACTGTAATAAATCATAAAATGACTTTGATATGTAATGTTAAGTTGAGCTTTGTTTCAAATTAATATTCGGCAAATGAGTAAGTGTCTGATAATGAGACGTAAGAAATCGTTAATAAGCTTTTAGAAGGCGTAGATGTTTGTTTTATGGAGCCTGGCAGGCAGTCACTGAACTCCCAACTCCAGAGTGTGTATTTTCAGAGTAGTGGGCTTTTGTTTTCAGGACAACAGGCTTAACTTTACATTGACAGACAACTGACAGAGACTCATCGTTGCTTGTTATTGTCAATTTGTGATGTTGCGTGCATCTTGACTCCTGCAGCCTGCATAAGCTTCCCTGCCTCTGGAGAGGAGTGGGTGGGGGAAAATAGTCGTCTCAACCTATTTAATATACAGTCTATGACTCCAACACACTATTTGGACTGCTGTACTCTACATATAGCTACAGTCTATGGTTGAAGCGAGTTGTTTCCTCCCCTCACCTCCTCCCTGGACTTGAGGAAGCTGAGACAGGCTGCAGGAGTGCAAGACGGGCACAACATTAAGTTACAACAGCAAGTTGATCAGCCGTTTGTAACTGTCAATCGTAATCAAGTTTGACTTCAGTGACCGCCTGTCTCACTGCCTGCCAAACTCCCTTAACATTTTGCTCAATTTACCCGTTATAAACATCTACTCCATCTAAAAGATTGTTAATGATTTCTTAGGACTGATAAGCAGACACTTCTGCAAATATTTGGCATGACTTTGAACCCTAATTAACATGAAACAGGCAAACTAAACCAGAAGTTACAGATTGGAATGGAAAAGGACACCGCAGCTGTAGCGTTGTTGTGTTATCCAGTATTTCACCTGTTTCCTTAATCTCTGATGACACATCATATTCATTTTATGCTTTATTACAGTAAATATATGACATATTTCTCCTTTAAGTGTTGGTTATATTTTGAATATTTTCACTGCCTTTTCCAACGGGAAACCAAAGCTCTTATATCGCTCTCTCTCCAAATCCACTAGTCTCCCTTGACAAAAAGAGCAAGTTTACCTTGCAGAACACAGGAGTTGCAGATCCACTGCTGCCTTAATCGGTTAGTGTTTGGTTTTGGTTTGGTTTGATTCGACCTTTTAAATCAGTCAAAACTGTCCTCAACCTTTAGGGGAAAAAAATCATTATGATTTGTAGCATTTTACTGAGTAATAATAAACACTTTTCCTCACCACACCTGTAGCTGCACCTGTAGCTGCACCTGTAGCTGCACCTGTAGCGGGAGGTGTAACAAGTACAGATGCATTGTGTGGATGCTCGGCTGGATCTCGGTGTTAACAATGAAATGAGCTGTGTTGAGGTACAGTGCGGGGATTTGTCCAGCGCCAGGATCAAAGCTCTGAGCCTCGTCTCAAACCCTACATGGAGGCAAAGTCTTTTGATCTCTGCAAAGACAGCTGAGTCACAGATTTCCAGCCAGCGAGCGGTGAATTGGCCGCTTTCTGAATTGTTGTTATTCCCTTTCATGGTTTCTCTGCGGGGAGCAGCGTGTGTGGAAACTGGCAGTGAGAGCTTATCTTGGCAGGAATGGGAGATTGGCACCTGTTTCTCTGTTTTGGAACAAGTGCACACAGTTATGAGTAGTACATGGTGTACTACAAGATTGATGCAACGTGATGAATTGTCTTGAAGTTCAAAGAGAATTTTTTGTTATTTCAAATGTGTCTGAAAAGGGCATGATGGAACTGAAAATATTGTTCACAGGTTTCCTCCCTTCAGCAGTCAATGTGTTTGATCAATATCAGAAACTCTGAATGTTTTTGTATCTGGATGTTAGGAAATCTTCCCAGTTTCTGTGGGTATGATATGAATAAGAAACTGTTATAAATTCTGAACGTCAAACCACAGTTTTTTTTAATCTGTGCTGCAGGTGATCTTCCTTCATGGGCTGGGAGACACAGGGTGAGTGATGTTTTAAACTTAAAAACATGCCTGTTTTTTGTATGAATGTATAACCATTATTTAAATATATATGTGAGCGGCATCAGGGTAGAGGTGCAGCTATCCTTTATACATAATTTGGGGAAAAATTTGCAATGTTTTCTTTTCCTCTTTTCTTTTGTGGTTGCTCAAAAATGTTTTAAATGTGTGAGGTTGTGTTGTGAAACTCATGCCCTCAGTATTTCTGCATTTATGTTTTCAAAATCAGACTGAAAATTCAAGCTGCCACAGATGCACGAAGTAGATAGTGAAGTGTAAATACGATAATTGATGCCCACACTATGCGTGTTGTTTAACTTCATAATACACCACTGACAACATGATGAATGACTGATGTGAAAGGCTCTCAAATCAGCACTTGATGTTGGGTGATTCATTCGATCAGATGTTAAATTTTGTCAATGCATCTGCAAATATCCCCTCTGGTGGGTGTTTTTCTCTGAAGTGCCTGATTGTACCTCAAGTGCAAATGATTTTAACATGTTTAACAAGTGACAGTATGTGGTGCTAAAACTGTATTATAGATCATAACCATGTTGTAATACATTTGGGTTTGATCTGCTGCATATTAGTCATTTTGCTGAAACTGGATTAGAAACAAAGAGTTTCTTTCTCTGTTTTCTGTCAGGCACGGGTGGGCAGACTCTTTGACAGGGATCCAGCTGCCTCACATCAAGTTCATCTGCCCCCACGCGTAAGTCTTTTTTTCTTTTTTTTTCTTAATTCTGATCCCTCTGTCATATTTTATGCCTCCAAGACTGTCGCTTGTCTACAGGGAGGAAAACTAACATCTTTTTCTTTGTGTGGCTGAGGGGATTAAAAGTACAACATTAAAGGGATAGTTCAGATTATTTGAAATGTGGTTGTAGGACGCACTTATCCACAGTCGATGTTAGGGATGTTATTTTCTTAGTTTATTGATGAGTCGATCATTTTCTTAATTAATTGATTAGATGTTTAGTTCATAAAATGTGAAACAGTTGTGAAAAATGGTGGAAAAACTGTGATGTCCTCCAATGTCTTGTTTTGTCCACAAAGATATTCACTTTGTGTAAAGGAGTAACAACAAAAAAAAAAAAAGTAAAACAGAAAATTGTCACATTTGAGAAGCTGAAATCAGAGAATTTGGACTTTTTTCTCTTAAAGAATTATTCAAAATTACCAACTAATCCACTTTCCCAAACTTTGTCTGGCGTGCCCCTAGGGCTGAACATTTTTGAAAAAATATCTAATTGCGATTATTTTGACTGATATTGCAAATACTATATGATTTGCTTTCAAGTCTGTAGAATCTGATTTGTAGGACAGGACATCTCTGCCTCAGGACATATATGAATTTAAAAGTTTTTTGACAAACATTTTGTCTTTCACAAGTTTTGCACCTCCTGTGATTTGAAAATTGCAGAAAGCCATATTTCGATTTCGAATCGTGCAGCCCTACATGCCCCGCTTCAGAGGTCTAAAAACGTTCTTGTTGAAATGTTAAAAGCGATAAATGTAAGGAGTATTGTGCTTTTTATCCAGAAACACTGCAGCTCCACCAGTTACATGTATTTGTTCATAGGCCAGTCTTGACGGGACCAATATGGCCAATGTGGCGTCTTCTTAAATATCTGTCTATGGGTTATACGCTGACAATAGATGAGCACCTCACACAACCAAACTTCAAAAAATCCGACTATCCCTTTAACCAGTAAAACTAATATTCAGTTTTGCTTGTCAGAATGCAAAAGCAGCTTCAGAAAAATAGTTTATCTATCACATATTGTGCCGAATGTCTTGTTGAGTGACTTAATCAACATTTAGCTCCCGGCTGCTGCTGATCTCCCACACTGACTGTCATGTTTTCGTTTCTCTCCCTGTCTGTTCCCCCCTGCAGGCCCTCAATTCCCGTCACTCTCAACATGAATTCGATGATGCCCGCGTGGTGAGTTGGCGTGATGAAAGAGACAGCTTTTTAGCCCAACACTGGCTGCTATTGTTTCCCTGGAAACCTCCAAAGGCTCCCATATTGTCATTGACAATACTGCGATTGTGTCTGTTGATTTCCTTAAACGCTCGCCTTTGCATGTGTGCAGGTTTGACCTCAAGGGTCTCAACCCCGAATCCCCAGAGGATGAGTCTGGAATCAAGAAGGCAGCAGAAAACAGTGAGTTCAATGTTTTAATGCTGGTTCATTAGGGAATCATGTCAGCTTTCAAGGATAAGACTGCTGTTATTGTTGTTATTTTTTATTTCACATGAAAAAGACAAAGGGTTAGTCTGTCTCTTAATAATATCTGGCTTTCCTGCCCTGTTTGTGGCACATAGCTCCAAGCCTGTTGGTTCCTACTGAAGACGTTAATCTTTAAAAATATGTAGTTTCATTTTAAGAAAAAGGCTTAAACAGCTGGACACTGTAGGGCTGCAACTAACGATGACTTTTAGAGTCAATTAATCGGTTGATTATTTTCTCAATTCATTGATTAATAGTTGCTTGATCCATGAATGAAATGACAAATGAATAAATAAACTGAAAAATATCAATTAGTGTTTTCCAAAACCCAAGATGACGTCCTAAAATGTCTTGTTTTGCTCACAGCTCAAAGATGTAAAAAGAGTAAAGAGACCAAAAAATATTCACATATGAGAAGCTGGAATCTTTGAGAATTTTGACTTTTATTTTCTTAAACAGTTACTCAAACCGTTTAATTGATTATCGAAATAGTTGGTGATTAATTTATTAATTGATTAATCATTGCAGTAGTTTAAGAGTTTATTTATTGGGGACTATTTTCAGTTGTGGATTAAGACACATTTGGTGCTTCAGTGAGTATTTGACGTATATTCGATGTTTGACCTAAATAAGCCAAAATAAACTATGATTCCCGTTTTCATCATATGAAGGAACGCGTCATCCAGGTTAAAGTTATGATTCATTGATTTGTTTTTAAAAGTTTTTGGATAAACAATGAAGCTCTGTGGCTCAAAGGGCATACAATATATCAGACTTTAGATACCCAGACAGTACATCTTTAGTGGGATCAATACATTGTTGGTTTTGGTCTTTTCACAGGATTTGTGGCTGAAAAGAAAAATAGGGAAATGTTGGCAGCCTAATCCTATGAAAATCAATATCTGTCTGAGGACCTTTATCACATTTCACTTAACACTGTGTTTCCTGTTCTACTGTTGACTGGCAAATAACATACCAGGAAACGTTTCTGTCTTTTCTAGTAGAGCCACACCTAATATCACCATTAACCTCTTCAACCAGTATTTAGGCTCTGTTAAGATGTTCCAACCATAAATTCATTTATTTATTTATTCCATTTTATTTTTGGTATTCCTTTACAGCAGTGTTATGTACAATTTGGTATTTCATGAAGTTAAAAAAAAGTTTATCTTCAGCTTTATGTAAAGATATTAGATAGATATCATCAGATATGTCTCAACCACAGTATGTCAACTCTGTAGCTCTTCTAAATCAAAATAAGAATTATGATTATTTATTAGCATTCACAGAACTTTTGGCAACTTTAAAAAAAATAAAATGACACATTTTTCAGAACAGAAACTGTGAAGTGCTTTTCAGGAGGAAGAAAACACAATGTGGGATTATAAAAGAGAAAGAGAAGACCGTTTGTATAAAAGAAGCAGAAAAAAGTGAGCAAACCGAAAAAAATCAAACTTTTTGAAATCGAGAAAAGAATATGAGGTTAAGCTGCTTTTTAAAGATGTGAATTCGTCCTCTCAGAGACTTTCTCGGAGGCTTCCAGAGTCGAACAGGAACAATGGAAAAAGCACAATCGCTTTGTATTTGCAGCCTAAAAAAGAAGACAGGAACTTCTGTTCTGTTCTGAAGACGAGGCGTCAACATGCCTCAAACGACCAGCTTGTCTGATAATCAGACAGCGTCTGACGATCCAGCAGTCACGCCTGCTCTGATCACTGATTGGCCAGTTGTGTGGTTCAAGGTTTAAGCTTTTGATTACAACTCCATTAATGTGTAAGAGGGGAGAATATCTGAAAGAGTGTGTATTTACACGATTATTTCACCTCATCTTTAAGAATCCCCTTTCATAACAGCTATTAACACATTTGCCTTTAAATGGTTGACTCTTTGTACAAACTAATTCATTTGAGGCACACCCTGGCCTTTAGTTTTTAGCTAGTCTTTAGCTCACAACAGCCAGAATTGTGCTGAAGATCAGAGGCTCCTCCCAGTGGTCAGAAAGCACAACAGCTCCTCTCAGCACAGAATAAAACTGTGAAACCGATCCTGAAATCACCACACTAACCCAGGAAAAAAACGACGTGACTCGCTTGACATATTCTGAACAATGAGCCAATTTAGCACAAAGCTATCTGCTCACTCCTCGCTCAATAACACCTGAAAGGTTTCTGCATTATATGTAGTCTCGCTGATGTGTTGAATATTTGTTCGTTCTTTCTTTTAGTCAAGGCCATAATCGAACATGAGGCCAAAAATGGGATCCCCCCACACCGCATAATACTTGGTGGCTTCTCTCAGGTAGGACTTCACATCTTAGCATTGTTCCACAACAGTTTGACATTTATGACACAATATATTAAGAAATAATAACCCTCTATCTCTCTGTCCATTTGTCCTCAGGGTGGGGCTTTGTCCTTGTATACCGCTTTGACCTGCCAGCATCAGCTGGCTGGCGTTGTGGCCCTCAGTTGCTGGCTACCACTTCACAAGACTTTCCCATCGGTACAGTCACAGTTTTATGGCTCTTCTGCCTCTTCAATCCAAACTTGGGCTGCTTAATGTTTCATATTAAACATTCTCCACATTGCAGACTTTGACTATGTCCACACTAACACATTTTTATTTTAAAACAAAAACTATCTCTGCCCACACAAGTGTTTTAAGACATTTGAGAAATAATCTCCATCCATATTAAGATGCCTTAAAATTCATATAACATGACCATTCAAGTGTTAATTTTCACATGAATTTTAAGTTAATTTTAGTCTAATTTGTCTACCGACAATTGTAGTTGGTTGTAGTTGGTTTAAAGTCACATTTTAGTCTTTTGTTGCGTAATAAAAGGGAAGAACTCTTCCCATACCTGATACAAAAAACTTGCGGATGTAGCCTTAAAGTTTCCCCAAACCAAAAGAAAAAGATTTTCAGATCTATCCGGTGTACTGTTGGGCATCATCTTGAGTCTGTGTTGTGTCTGTCCTGCAGGCATCAAACGGCCACAAGGAGCTCCCGATCCTACAGTGCCACGGTGAGATAGACTGCATGATCCCATTGCAGTTTGGTGCCATGACGTCAGAAAAACTCAAAACCATAGTCCACCCTAGTATGGTCACCTTCAAAACCTACCCAGGGCTCCAACACTGCTCCTCTCCTCAGGTACTGTACCACCGTGGGATGTGTGGGTGTGTTATAGTCGGCCATTTAAGAGCTTTTATTCTGTTGATCTGATTTGTACAATAATAAACCAATAAAAAAAGGTCCACATTTGTGAACATTTTTGATGCCATTCAACCTGGACCCTACTTTATGTGCAAACAGGGCTTTAGATTAAAAAAATATGGGAAAATAGGGTGAAAAATACCAAATTTATCCTTTAAGGAACATATTTAATTCTCAGAACTTGTGAAACTTTATTTTCAGCAATTCTCTATTGTGCTCTCTTGCAGGAGATGGCGGCTGTAAAGGAATTTATCGAGAAGTATTTGCCCCGAATCTGACCTCACCTCATCCCCACTGTGACCCCTTCCCCCGAGACACTGACCTCTCACCCCTGATCTGCCATTCTCCCACAGGAAACAGCCATGAGCACCCCCTCTTCCACATACATCGACAACATAACAAACACACACACACATTTGATAATAATAATGATTGGATCCACACCGCTAAACTATACACATGCTTCTCCATTGCAGTCCAGCCCAACAGCAGTCATACACACACTGATTTGATGATAACATTGCCAAGTGCTTGCACTCACAAGTCTTAGCCTTTCGGAGGGAGAAACACTCACACAGTACATTCCCTTTGGTTTTATTTAAAACAACTTCTGTCTGATGCCTCCGCACAATCTCAGTTCTTCTCCACTTTTACCTCATTTTGCTTAAACCTTTTTTTTTCCAGCTGTCACATCATTGCTCTCACTGCCACGCCTCTCCCTCTTTCATTGCTCAGTGTCAGTTTGTAAGACATTTACTGGAAATGCAACAATAAGATGGAGTCAGATAGGCAGGTTAACACCTACACGCTGCTGTCAGTGATCACACAAAAGGCGTATTTCCACCATGTGGGACAGCTTGACTTGACTCGAATCTTGGTACTTCTTCCTTTTTCCACTGCAGATGGTACTTCCTTAATGTAGGCGGGGCTGATTAGGAAACAACACACACGCGCTTTCGTCTTGAGAAGCTGCAGACTTTATTCACTGTACATTTACTGCCACCGTGACAACTTCACTACTCACCTTTTCCTCTTCTCCGTTACATTCACCATTACACTCTCCCCCTCACTCACTACACACACAAAAGGAGCTAAGCTACTCTTATTAAAGAGGACAGGAAGGGATGGTGGTCTTAATATGACCTGCACTTTGCGAGCTGCCAGTTTTGAGTGAATTTAAAAAAATGTGGGTGCTGTTGATCTCAGACTTCCTGTGTCTACAGTGTTTTCACCTTTTAGTATTTGCTCAGCTCACTTTGAACCTTGATCATGATGGGAAAAAAAACCCCACCAGGCACTATCCGTAATGGAAGACCGGAAAAGAGCAAGCACAGCAGAGTCGAGTCAAGTCGAGCCGTACCATGCAGTGAAAATGCAGCTCGTGGTGCAGTCAGACCGTATTTTGCTCCCCATTCTTCTCTGGGCAGGACAGATTGATTGAACGTTGACATGCAAAATTTGAGGCACTCCAGTGTCCATCCAGGAGATCCTGGTTGTTTATAATCTTGCTTTGTAACTGCACTGAAATAAATAAAGCAGCTGAGATGAAGGGATGCTGCTTGACAGAGAGAATACTGACTGTACAGGCGTGTTCATATCAACCTTGTTTAGTCCGGTTTAACGGAGCCCTGGAGCGTTATCCGCCCTCCGTACGGTTTGTTTGGGAAAGTGTGAACGACGGACTCGAACTCGGGTGCGGACGAAACAAATACTCTCTGGTCCGCTGTCGAGTGAACTCTGGAGCTTTAAATTTTGAGCCAATCACGGAAGAATACCATTGTATGTGCCCTTTCATCGGTTAAAAAGAGAAACATTTTCAGAGCATCTTCCTCACACAGAATGCCTGCATTTATTGAATTATTTGATACCTGCTGTCTTCGAGACGTTCATATGCGCGGTCCTCTAAAGCCGCTCCAGAAGAACACCAACATGAACACAACCTAATGGTGCTCCATGATGTACAGTATCCAGGTAGAAGTTAAGACGGTTTTGTTGTCTTTTTATCCATCGACTGTTTGACCAATAATTGAATATTTCCAGCATATGAAAACTGAAAAAAAATCAATGTATCATCCTGGCATTGGTTTGATTCAGGAATGGGACCTTTTTGGTGTGAACCTGCCCTAAAATGTTCTATAAAACGCTGCATAATTTGCAACTGTACGGACTGCTGTTGCTAGCTCCTGCAGCTTCTTTTTAAACAAATTTCCGCGGGTGAAATTCGGTCTGACTGCAGCTTCATTCCAGTGTTACGAGTCTCTCTGAGTCTGACTCTGAAGCAGCTAGTTTCCCCACGAACACATCCATCCCACCTCTCACAGTACCACCCCATGACAGTGCGCTGCAGCCTGTCCGGGTCCTGCATCGGTAACCTTGACGCCCCTTTTTATTAAAGAACCAACATCCATGGGGTCCTCACGTTTCTTTTTTTAAATGAGTGTGATAACAATATCTTGAATTATATGAAGAAAAACCCAATTGAAATAAAAGAAACCTAATCAATCGATGCTTTTGCAACCCTGTGCTGTTTATTTCAAGACTTCCACACCTGCATGTTAGCAATCAGTTTGGTTATCTTATTCTTTATGTAAAGTGACCTCAGTTCCTGTGTTTTTGATTAAGATTGTAGGCTTAAAGAGGAATGACTGACCAGTATGAGTTGCATGAAGTGATGCATCCCTGCAGATGGTTGCAGGCCCGCACAGACTGCACACCATGAGTCGTTTCACTGTCCCTTCCACTGACTTTTCCCTCTTTCAGCATTTTTTACCATTAAGTGTTCCTGTTTCAGCCCCTGCTACCCCATTATCAGCCTCCTCTCCATCAGTCCCAGTTGATTTTAAATTTAAACTAAAAAAAAAAAAAAAGCTTCCTCCATAACTTCTTCCACGACACCAAAGCAGTCAGAAAATCTCAGAAAATATTCACTTCCCAGCTCCCTCCTTTGGCAACTTACTGTAACCCACTAATACCAACATAAAAGGTCAGAGTTAAATTTAAACCAAACTCTATTATAGTTCACCTCTTTAAAAAAAATAAATGGCTAAACACTGGGAGGGCTTTGGCAAGAAGCTTCCAACATAACTGAAGGGTGATTTTACAAATTTAAATAAACAGTTAATCTTGAACAACTTGTAATCCTTGGACATGAGTGTAACCCTGAGGAGTTGTGTGCTTAAAATATATATATACATATATATATATATATATCAGGTGTTCTGCATTTTCCTTTGTGAATGTTAATTTTGCTCTCCTCATGATTACCTGTTCTATATTGCTGTTTTCGAACCTGATTTTAAAAAAACAAAAAGTGGAAAAAGGAGGAAGGACGTCTGTTTTGATTGTTGTTCACTAATCAATGAATGTCTCTCTTGATCTCCTCGAGTCCTTTTATATTTTCCCCTCTCTGAATCTCTGATGCAGCCCTGCATTTTGTTCGCTTCTCTTTATTTAGTATCTTTTTTCCTCCTTTTTAAAAAATATTATTCCAACATTTTCCCCTGTGTGACGACGTCGCACCGTCTTGTGTGTTTTCTCCTGGGTTGTATGTCGTCATTGGTTAAACTTTCTACACGTGTTTTTTTGTTTAATGGATTTATGTTTCGTTCTGGTTTGTCACCGTTGTCATCTCATCCTTTTTTTGTCTGTTTATAATGATGAGCATTAAGAAAACATGTTGAGGTGAGACTGGTGGTCTCTCCACTTTTTTGTTTCCAAAAACACCTGTATGCGGAATAAATGACAAAAAAAAAGTCCATCTGAGTTGAGTGTCTGTCATTTTCTCCACATGATTATGTTTCAAAAATGAATTAAACTAGTAAAACATAATGATAGGTATAAGGAGAATAAAAATGAGAGCCTTTATGAAACGTCACGTGTCCTCCAAAGAAAAAAAATGTAATCAATTATTTATGTTGTCAAGCCTCTATTGATATATGGAGTCATGGGAGTGCCATAGAAATTAATAAATCTGTAAAAGAATGAGAAAACAAATGTGGAAATATAAAAAGAATCAGAATAAAGCTGATTCTGCTTGTGAAATATAAAGAAATAAGTAAGTAAGTGTGAAAATATTAAGACAAACAAAATATAAAATGAGCATTTCATGTATTTTCACATTTATTTGTTCATTTCTGTATATATTTACTAATATTTTTAAATATTTATATATTCACTGCAGCTAGATTTCTTTTTTCCATGTGTATATTTCTTTGATGAATTTATTTTTTCCCTTTATTTATTTATTTTTTTAAAGAAACAGGAAAATTCAAGGGATAAATAGCATATATAAAAGTGTTAATTAAAAGTTAAAAAAATGTAATATTTAGAAACAGTGACCTCTATGCAAAAAATAAATATTTTCAAAAACATACAAAGAAATACATTAAAAACATGCAAAAAATACATGATACGGCTTTGAATTATTCCATTATTTTTTAATTGGCCTTATATTACTACATTTATTAATTATTTATTTGACTTTCACGTTTACTTTTTATATTTATATTATTTTATAAATATCTCAATATTATATATTTTTTAATCAGAATTTAGTCATTATCTCTTAACTATGATTGTTTATCCCATAATTTCTATTTTTTTCATCCGAAGGCCGCCGCGATTTCGACTTTTAATCTCATAATTATGACTTTTAAACTCAGATTTCTGACTTCTAAATCACAATTTAGACCTTTTATCTTATATGACAGTTTATCTCATAATTTACATTTTTTTCATCCCATGGTTTTCGAGTTTTTGCCTCACAATTTGCACTTTTATAATAATGAATTACCATGGATATACTGTATATATATTTTTTTCCTTTACTGGCTGAAAGAGGATTCTATAAAGTTTTGTGCTCAATAAAGACAAAAAATAGAAAGAACCTCCCCGGTGTTGACTCCTCCTGCCGAGCCGCGGACCAATGAACTAAGCCGGGCGGCTCTCACCGAGTCGGAGGAAGAAAGACTCTTTCACACACGGCCGTTGGTCGCCATTTTGAGAAGCTCGACCTGCAAGCACCGGTAGGAGGTCGTTGTTAAGCAGCAGATCTATAACGTATTTTAAATATTTTTAAGTTTTCGCTGATAGAACGATGTCTCGATTTCACAATAATCGCGGAGGCCTTGGGATGAATAACTTCCAGCCACGCAGGGGCGGTGGACCCGGTCCGATGCGGGGTGGACTAATGGGAAACCCAAATTTCAGGAACCATCCTTTTCAGAACCAAAATCGAAGGGGACCAAATAACAACTTCAACAGACCGCCAAACCAGGGACCACAGATGACCCCACAGAAGCCACAACAGAACCAGTCACTGCCGATCATCCCTCCGCCGAGCCCCGGCCCGGCTCTCACCATGAAAGGCCCGATGCAGCAGCAGCAGAAACCCGCACAGCAGCAGCAGGAGCCGCGGAAACCAACAACTCCTACACCTCAGGCCAAGATCCAGTCACCTCCACCCAAGCCTAACATGAGCTCTCCTCCACCCAACCAGGCCAACAAGAACCAGAACCAGCAGATGAAGTCGCCGGCAGGTAACACTAACGGACAGCAACAAAAGCAGCCCCCACACCCGAGCCCGAAGACAGGGCCACAACAGGGCCAGAAAGGCCCCCAACAAAACCAGAAGACCGGTCCTCAAGGCCAGAAAGGCCCCCAGCAAGGCCAGAGAACAGGCCCTCAACAAGGCCAGAGGACAGGGCCACCGATGAAGCCCACACATGAGCGAGAGGAGCCGGGGAAAGGAGCCGCAAACAACGCAGGAGACGAGTCAGGCGGGGGCCAGTCAAAGGTCGGTAGTTTCTTTGTAAAATATTGTTTCTGTTGAGAATTGCGTCGACAGTCATTGTTGTTAGCTAATGCTAACGTTAGCTTATTCAGTGCGACTAACGGTAACGTACGTTCGATTTGGAACACTGAGCAGCCCGTGCGGGCGGAGTTCGCCTGCATACTGTCGACTTCTGCCATAGCACCTTCCGGCGGCGCTAGCGGTGACTAATATCACGCACACTTCAGTTCCAGTTACTTCAGCCGGCCGCCATCTTGTCCAAAATCTGTACAGTTACAAAACTGCTTAAATTTGTTCTGGTAAAACAAAAGACCGCGCAGTGTGTAGTATTTGCTTTACACCAATTCTCGCCTGTTTTCTAGAATCATTTCGTGTGTGTTTGTTCGCCGAATTTGTCTTGAAAAAATGTAGGTCAAGCTTGTTTTCACCTCGAGTACCGGCAGCGTATGGGGGATGGGCGGTGAGTCAGAGAGATGAAGACATGAACGAACGTTAAGCGAGAAAAGGAAATAACTTTATTAGAACAGAAGATAGCCTTTTAATTGTTCTATTCTTGCTTTTAATTACTATATATTATAATAATGTATTATACATCATTATTATCAATTATTACATGGCACAAGTGATGTTTTTTCCTGGTTTTAAAGTCTGCATTTAGTTTCGTTTATTCGATGAAGGATCCAATATAATGTTAAAAGAAATACCGGAGTATATGACGTCGTTGGGGATAACATGATTAAAAATTACATACATTTATTCAAAATCATCGATTTGGTCCATATCGCCAAGCGATAATACAACAAACTCATTTTATCTCTTTAGCTGCTTCCACCCCTTAAAGTACACAGCATGTTGTTAGTCGACATGATCCCAGACTATTGATATCAGCTAATATGCAATTTATCTAAATCTAAACAAACTAAGAATATACTGGAAATGTCTGTAATTTTAGTCTTTTGGTGTCTCTTCGGTGTAATTTGTCAAATGATGATGAGGCATTGGTGTACATTACAGCTGGGATGTCTACATGACCATGAGTCCATTGTGTTCTCAGAGTCTTGTTTTTATTGCAGTACCTATTCTGAACTTAGTAAAACAACACCTGGACAAAAACCCTGTGGATTATAATAAAAAAAGAACAAATTAAAGCTAATACTGAAACAGAAACTAAACCCAGATGAAAATCTTTTGAACAAAATAATATGTGCAAACCCATTCCGGAAACTAACCGAAATTGAATCAAAAATTAAATAAAAATTAAAACTAATTAAAAAAAACAAACAAAACTACAATAACTCTCTTTTAAACGTACATTGTTGTTAATCAACAGGAGTTTAAGGCAACACTGTCCATGCTACTGAAACCCGGTGAGAAGACCTACACACAGCGCTGCCGTCTCTTCATTGGCAACCTCCCCAATGACATCACAGAGGAAGATTTCAAGAAGCTGTTCGCAAAGTATGGGGAGCCCAGTGAGGTCTTCATCAACAAGAGCAAGGGATTCGGTTTCATCCGATTGGTAAGTCATCCTGTTTGTAAATCTGTTACTATTGTTTTGGGATTAAATGCAGCAACTAGCTTCCATCATTTGTTTCTTTGATATGAATCACTATTTTAGTGCAGGGCTGCGGCTAACAGATTAGTTATGTTCTGGTTAAATGTTAAGTCAAGTAAAAGTCAGAAGATTGTGAAAAAACTGTCAATTTGGTCTCAACAGATGCCTCAATAGTAATATTCCATTTGATTTCTTGCAGGAGTCCAGAGCACTTGCAGAGATAGCTAAGGCAGAGTTGGATGACACACCAATGAAAGGCAGACCCCTACGTGTCCGATTTGCCACACACTCTGCAGCTTTGTCTATAAAGAATCTGTCTCCGTTTGTTTCCAACGAGCTCCTGGAAGAAGCTTTCTCACAGTTCGGAATGGTCGAGAGGGCCATTGTCATTGTAGATGATCGTGGGCGCTCCACAGGCAGGGGCATTGTCGAGTTTGCCTCCAAGCCTGCTGCCAGAAAGGCCCTGGATCGGTGCAATGAGGGCGTCTTCCTGCTCACCACGTAAGTGCAATTAAGTTGCAAAAGCACACTTTAGATTGTGCTAAATGAGTAAATACACTGCATGAAAGATGCTTGCAGCCCTCGCTTATTCTTATTTTTGTTTGTCTCACCCTTTTCAGGTCACCCCGGCCTGTTGTTGTGGAGCCTCTGGAACAGTTTGATGATGAGGATGGTCTTCCAGAGAAACTGGCACAGAAGAACCCCAGATATCAAGCGTAAGCATATTACTGTCATGTTCACACCATACTTATATCTGCCATTGTGGAGCCATCTAGGGCTGTTCTGAATTTGACACTTTAGTCACTGTGATGCAACGATCTTTGTTATGATAATTTTCTTCAAGTCATTGTTTTGTGAGGAGCAGATGGTGTGATGTGGGTGTCGGGGGCTGCAGTAGTAGTAGTACTAGTGGGTGGGGGTTCAGGGATCACAGCTGTTAAAAATCAATCTCCTGTGTGAGGTGGCAGATGTTAACATATGTAAATCAATGGGAGGAGGAGCAAGGATGTTACATGTAGCACTAATTCACTCATACTTTTCAAAATTCATTGTGAAGTGTTTTAGTATTTTCATCTGACAAGGCAGAAGTTAACAGGTGTGTTGTGCAAATACAATCATATAAACCTAACTCACTTTGTTGTTTTGATTGTGTTTATAGAGAGCGAGAGGAACCTCCCCGTTTTGCTCGTCCAGGCACTTTTGAATTCGAGTACTCCAAGCGCTGGAAGTCATTGGATGAAATGGAGAAGCAGCAGAGGCAGCAGGTGGAGAAGAACATGCGTGAGGCCCGTGAGAAACTAGAGAGTGAGATGGAGGACGCTTACCACGAACACCAGGCCAACCTGCTCCGACAAGGCAAGTTTAGTGCTATTGATGTCAGGTGTATTGCAGCTGTTTAAATATACTCTGCTATTTATCAACCGAAAAGATGTCCGTCACACAGTGAAATGTACACTAGTGTTCCAAGTACAACAATTAAATGTGCTGGTTTCATGTTTTCTCTCAGATCTGCTGAGGCGACAGGAGGAACTGCGGCGCATGGAGGAGTTGCACAGTCAGGAAATGCAAAAGAGGAAGGAGATGCAGCTCAGGTATTTATGTTCATTAGAATTCTTGCTTGTTCTTGTTGTCCTCTTGTAAACACAGTACTCCTTTCTTCATTGTCAGCTTCCATGTCTGGCCATTGTTCTGTTTGGTAATATGTAATGATACCAGATTTTTAGAAAAAATATTAATGTTAAAATTACATTACTTTTAACATTTTCCTCTTTGTAAACAGACAAGAAGAAGAGCGTCGCAGGCGGGAGGAGGAGATGCTTCGCAAGAGGGAGATGGAAGAACAGATGCGCCGCCAGCGTGAGGAGAACTACAGGATGGGCAACTTCATGGATGTAAGTTATACTTGATGTTAGAATACAAGAATATTACATACGTATAGGCAACAAAGTGAATAATTCGTAACTGTTTGCCGGATGTAATGCTAATTTGTTTTGTTTTTTCATTACAGAGGGACAGAGAAATGAGAATGAATACCAGTGGATCTTTGGGCATGGGTGGTAAGTTATTTTTGAGTAATTTCATTTAGTTGCTTATTTAGAAAGAGAATTCAGAAAGCAAAAAGAACAGATATTAGATATTAGAAACATCTCTCAGACACAGCTAAGATAATTCAAGAGCACCACAAACTACAGTCTCCGACATACCTTTAAAATCACATCAACATTATGAAAATGAGATTTGGGGGTGGGGGGTTATGTGTATTTAAGAAATAATTTGGGCACTTTCTTTTGCAGGAGATGACATACTGATATCTATGTAAATGTGTTATATTTTTGTCTAATTGTGCTAAATTAGGTTTGCCAGCAACAGACAGCTTTTGGAGTTTTTATTTTATGTGCAACTGTGTACCTGACTTGTTGCTGTGTTGTTTCTTTTAGATATGTCCTTTGGTGGGTCCAACCCGAAGTTCCCCATGGGTGCACTGGGCTTTGAGGGACAGCAGGGAATGGGATCATCTCCAGGAGGCTTGTTGGGCAACGAAATGGTAATGTATCCCACTTTATGGAAGATCAGTAGTTAATGTAGTTTGTGTTCGGCTTTGTTGGAGAAACTCCCAGCTGATTTAAAACATGAAGACCAGCTGGCGGAGCAGGATGGGAGAATATGAATGCTTTGTGTTTTTCAGCTGTCTTTGGATGGCTCGCTGGTTGTTGAATGTTACAGATTTGCTGCCTGCCTGATAGGGTTTCTTTAAATGGCAAGCCAAGCCCCCTCAGTTAGCTTCACCTGAGTCTTACTGCTCTCCAGCTACAAAACCGTCAACCTGCACTAAAACGTAAGGACTTGCTCTCTGAAAGCTGTAGACAGACTGCAGTGGCTCTGCTCACTCCTATCACATCATTTGTGTAGTGGACTGCTATTGCAAGACCTGTCTATGTGAGATGGACAGGCACTTTTTCTCGACTGAAGGCAGAATCGCTTCTACCAGTGTTTTTTTTTCCCTGTAACAGTTGACAATGTGTTCATTTAGTTTTAAAACATTTTTTCATACTATGCTGGCAGTTTGATGTATCATCTATCACGAGCAGAAATGAAGGCTATGTGTATTTTTGGGTGGCAGTGTGAAATCCTGTGTAAAGCTCCTTTTGTGCCAAGCCAATTTCACCTGAGGTAGGTGTGTAGTTCATCTTCTGGACCAGCAACCTTTACCTTCTCATCAACATCTTTTTTGTTACTGAGCATTTATAATGCTTTTAGTGCAGGCTGACGGTACGAGACCTGAAATCTGAAATGAAAAAACAAAACAAAAAACAAATTTGTAAGTTACAGCAAGATTAATTGATGGGGGCAGGCAAAGCCTTTTGGCCATATGTCTTTAGGATGGTATGATATTGGTGAATTCTGAGCCAAGCTTGAGGTCTATGCTTTGGCAGAATTGTATTACCAAAGTTATGTTTGTTTCTGGATTACAGTTGATAATAAGAACTTTTAAATGTGTGTTACATTGTAGGTTCCAAATGAAACATTTTTCCAAAAACCTTTAAATCAAACTTTGAAGTTTGATATAAAATTTGTAGTTGCTGTATGTTTATGCTTTGGGTTAGGGAACTAAGTTTTGTATTTGAAGAATGGTGCATTTTTCAGTTTTAATTTCTGATCAATTATATTAATAGCCTGGCCTAATTATTTACTCCTGCTTTGAATTTAAAGCACCATTTGCCCTTTAAGTGATTTTTAGAAAAGGCTTTTTTAGGAACTGAAAACATAGCCAGTGGTTCAAGCTTGTTGGCAATGCAGTAGTTTTACAATGCATGAAGTTGCACCGTGACACGCTGTAGTTTTATAATATCATATGACTATAAAGCTCAGTTCAATTTAGTAGGCTGAGCAAGTTGATGTTAGGTAGATCCAGTTCAAGATATTTTCTACATTCTTAAGACATTGCATCGTATATTCTGTTCTTACCATATTGTTCAATTGTACACTCATTGTGTAAACCAAAGCCTTCTCCCTCTGTTGGGTTTTTGGATTTTGAGATGTTTATGTTTTCTCGCACCATTCTAGTTTCACAGTACTTGTCTGAATTGGCATATAAACAGTATATTGATCAACAAATTTCTTTTTTGTTGGAAAAATGGTTGTCCTAAATGTTTGGTGAAATGTTTATATTTTATTGTGCCCAAGTGCCAATTTTCTGCACATGCATTTCTGGAATACTCCCTGTACTTCAGATTTTTGTCACATAGACCACTAGTTATTTTTCCATTTTATTAGTGCAGTGCCATAAGAGATGCTGTGATAGCTGGACAGCAGATTAATTAGTTTCAGCGACACCTAATTTCATATCTTGTTTCAAAGGAAACATAAATTTCCCCATGGAACAAATGAAATGTAAAATATTATATATAATTTATTACCTCCATCAGGAAGCATTTATCTGTTGCCATATTAAAGTAAATCCAGTGTTTCCCCAAAGATGTTGTTCCAGCAGCAGCACTGATGTGCAGAAGTATTTTAAGTATTTTCAGTGTGTCTGCTGACATGCAAAAGGCTTTGGACACATTTATATGTCATAGTAAGTGTATAAAACACAATATTTTATAGACTGTTGTTATGGAAGCAGCAACGATGTTAGATATCCATAATGTATTTTGCATACCTAAACACAGGAGACTCAGCTGTCGCAAAGGGATGTAACCCATCAGCACTGTAAACTGCTGATTGTGGTTTACTCAGGAGCTCGCTTGAAATATACAATACCTAGGAACCAATAAGCATAAGGTGTTTGTAGAATCCTTCCTTCTCCGAATGGTCGAAGTAGAGACAGCTAGTTTATCGTGTTTGGAAAGTTTGTATCGAGCAGTGCTAATAAAATACATTTAGCAGTGATGCATATAGGGGAAACACTGAAAATATGGTCAGCATTTACAGATTGTTAGACCTCATGAATGACCTCAGTAAGGACTATAGTTTAGTCTTGGCATGCACTGGAGAGACCATACTAGGTAGGCACTGACTAACAAAAGCATTACCCTCTCTTCCTTTTCCGTATGTAACCTGTGGCACCTGTGGACCTTCATATTGGAACGAACCGTTTCTTCGGATGTGTCTCCTGCTGGTTGTGTTGTAAATCTGCTCACGATTTAAAACAAATCACCTCTATTGCCATACCTTTATATAAACTTCCATATGGACATGAACTGTGTGCCTGTGCACTGAACACACCTCATACCTTAATCCCCACCTTTCTATCTGCCTCCCTGGCAAATTGACCCCCACAGCGCAATGAGCGATTCGCCCAGGGCGGTCCTAGGGGAATGGGTCCTGGTAACGCCGGGTACGGCAGGGTCCGTGAGGAGTTTGATGGTCCTTCTAAGAAACCCCGTTTTTAAACGCTGCCCTTTGATGCTCCCAGCAGCACCATTTGTACAGATTCTCCAAAACATGCATTTCTTGTATTTAAGTTAAAATTGTTGCTACATTTTAGCCTGACAATTTACTCCTTTTATGACAAAGTCAATATTTTCATTTTTTATTTTGTATTGTCAGTAGTATGGAAAGATAGGTCACCCTCGTGTGGTCCGGTAGTTCTTTCTGACCCATGTATAATTTTCTTTTCTAGATGTATTATGCTCTGTGAGTCGCCGTGAAGTGATAATTGTAACATTTTTCTCAACTTTCTATGGCTGTGTTTTGTGCCATACATTTGGAGTCAAAGCATGTGTATTATAATAAAGAATCATTGGTTCTATCAGGACAAAACTTTAACATTTATTTCTAAAAGTATAAACGTACAGTGCACTGAGAAAGCAACCAAATGCCAACAATTGGTTGTTGTAATGAAATAATCTTAAAGGGTCTATGTGTTATCTCTGCCACAATCCTGACCTCCCTCGTTCAGTGACGTGTATTAAACAATCTTAAAAAAAAAAAACAGCACGTGGCCCCACCTGAGACATGCTTGCTGCACATGCTCTGCGCCGATCTTTGGTTCTTTATTTTCTTCCCCACAAAGTCAGATAACTTGACACCTCTCAGCAGTCCAAGTAAAAGCACTATGTCAGAGTTAATTATACTTTAAACAAATAAGTAATTAGGTGAAGACTTAACAAGAACAGAAGAGCACGACCTTTAGAATCTACAGTCTACGGGCTAAATGACACCCAGCATGCTACACAGACCCCTAGATCGACTGTAATTTTGATACAAAATTCTGGACTCCATAATCACTGTGCTTCATGGATGTTAAAGTCATGTCGCATTTTTCACACTTAATTGGGTTCACGGTGTTGTTTAACTGAGATGTTTCATTCAGTGTAATTCGGTAATTCTGATTTTACTGTTGTGCTTCAGGAAAGCAGACATATGACACATAGAACCTTTAAGAAAATCTGTGGTATAGTGTGTCTGGTTGTGGGTAGATTTACAAATACATTGTGCTCATACCACATATTCAGACTTTCCCTGGCACACCGTCCTAGTTTGTGTGTGTCTTGTGCCCAGCTTAGGAAGCTGGGGTTAATGACTACGTTTACATGCAGTCTGACATATAGAATATAATAATGATCACTGCTCTCACCCTTGTTTATCATCAGTTCTCGTAGATGGACAGTGTTATGATGAGCCCCCTTCCATTTATGAAAACAACAACCCTGTTTCTTCGGCGTTATGGATAATGTTCTCTAATTACCTGGGTTGTATTTATATTTTCGTAATTGTGTGGTATTGGACATGATGAAGCTTTTAGCCTCAGTTATGCTTTTGAGATGATCAGTACAGTGTTGGTACAAAAGTGCTTTAGTCTGTAGTACGGCCGAATGCTTTGAAGGTTGTTCCATTGCCATGGTCATGGAGGAACAAGATGTTGCACCGTCGAAAAATAAACCAAAGATGGATAAAAAGCAAAAAAATGTCGCTCTCTATAGCGTTTAATTGGTCTCGAAATCCACGCACATAAAAACCAGGTGCATGCACTTGATGGGAGCTCACAAAAAACATTGTAGCAAGGAAGCATTTCTGCTCTGCATGCACAAATGTGCGAGCTCAACCCTCTGTACGCGCTGTGGCTGATGTCCCCTCCTTGTCTCTCATAAGTGGCGACAATATAAACATGTTAATATCTTTGTTAGTTGAGTGATACATATAATCCTTTACAAATCTGCATGTAAACGTAGTCATGTTCAGTTACGGTCTTATTTTTGGGTACAACTGAGTTGAACAGAGAGGAACACAAAAGGAAGTCTTAACTGATATTTTGTCTCAGTTGATTGTCCACATTGTAGTTACAGTATGTACTGGCATGAGTAAATCTGCCTATGCATGACTGGCAAAGGGCTCAGTTCGACTTGCGTAACATTGTGATCTGCATCGTGCTTGAAAGCATGTTAACCACCAGAAACTGAAACATGGACAAATCAAATTTATACTTTCTGTTTAAAAATTGATTCTTTGTCAAAAACAAAAAACAGGCAAGAAATGTCAAGTCAAAGTGACTTTTTTCAGTTCTTGGTTTTATTACTATTTTAAATTCTTGTTGCTGTCAATTAAAAATGATTGTCATAGCGCTACATACCACTAGTGTAACATCAGAGTTAGAAAAAATATTGGATTTAGAAAATAGATTTACATCCTAATCCCTTTGAAGCACAACTTGTACTTCACATAGAAAGCATTAATTGCACTGGATGTCTAGAGTTTTAATTCTGTGCTCTGGCTTTCAGTTTTAAGATTGATAATGCTCATACTGCAGTTGAATATTTGGTCTGACTGCTTCACCTTTTCACTTGTTACTGAAAAGACCATGCTGACATTTCACTGTCTCTATCTTGTGAATTCCCTTTTACATAACCTCACAGATGGAAGACCGGTCATTTTATTGCTCTAATTTAATGTGTGTTGTGTTGCACAGATAGTCTGTTATGTGCCTGGTTTATACCACCAGCCACAAGGCTGAAAGAAGTTCTCTCAGCATGCTTTGAAGCTTGACTGATGGTAACGGACAAGCCCTACTGTGTTTATTTTCGTACAGCCGGGGAGCACAGTGCTTTCATTTTGTTATTTACATCAATTCTGGCTTGTGCCCATTGACCAGCCCCTTTCTGCATTTCAGGAGACGTGTTAAGATGTAGTTGCATTAATGTCATCTGTGGCAATACTACAAGACACAAGAGCTTGTAAACGGTATCAAAGAAAACAACATTTAACAATGTTGACCCTTAAAACGGGGAACAATAAAAGAACAATGTTTGGTATTAATCACCTTGAGGTAACTGACATAACCAAGTCTGATTTGTTCACATTTGGATCACAAATTGTAACTAAACTCAAACTGATAAAGTGCTTGCTTTATGTCAACCTATTTACAATTAATATAATTACCATAAGAAAAATTAATTGGTAAGGTCTCTGTACAATTGAAATTCATACTTTTACTTTGCTGCCTACTCTGGCCTGTCAGTACCCGTTTTGAGGTATTTTGACATCACTTGGCATCAAATGGACACTGGCTTGCCTCAGCAAGCATTTCTCAGAATTGTGGGTAGGTGGAGTTGAGCTGTAAAAGTGAGTGTAAGTATTCTTGAATTCATTACCTGTATAACAAATGTAATTGTTACATTTGACTGTTTTTGTTATGGAACTTCAGAATATGCTGAGATGAATCAGAAGCAACTGCAGCTCCCTGAAGCAGAGCACTTTGCTCATTTTTTCCTGGCGTTAGCCTGACTTCAACAATCTGTGGACCATTGCAGGTTTATACTGAAGAAGTATAGTAATCAAAAGTGTCCCTGCAAGAGCGCAGCTTCTAATTCTTTAATGCTTAAATTATCAAGATGAATAAGAATAATTGGCTTTTTGCCTTTCCTTATAGTACTCTGTTGTAAACAGTGTCTGTCCAACAGCTGTGTTGGACAACATTTGGACCTGTCACTGGATGACTGCGATGTATCCTGTGGTAGTTTTCATTTGTCAAAGAGATGAAGACTGCCCAAGCACATGAAGAAACTTTAAATTCATTTGCAGCATTCCTCTTGTGCACAGTATAATGCACCTTGCACAATAACTAAAAATAAGAATTTTAGCTCAGTTGTAAAAAGTATCCCAAGAAAATCTTCCCTCTTTGTGTGGCATCTTGGAACCCAGCAAAACCCATCTGAAAAGGCTGCAAAACAGAGGACTTCAGATACTTGGATGAATTTGGTAATAGAATTGGATATCATGGAGTGTTGATCTGTAATGTTACGTGTGTTTGTGTTATGTACATTTTTTCTTTAACAGGTTTGACCAGCTTTAAAGATTGTGGACTGAGGAGGAATGTGTGGCTGTGTAGCGTGGACTGCTTTAGCAAAGAAACGTTCACACTGGATTGTGCAAGTGACCTTAGTAATATTTACAACAGAACGTAGAGTACCAAAACAAGGCTTCCAACAATAGCCCATACATTGACCACTGAGTCAGTGTAAGGTGGACAATGAAGCTTATATATCTATATGAATATAACGACTACATGGGTAAAATCCAAGATTCATTTAAATGTTGAGCACAAGTCAACTTACTTTTAAAGCTGCAATGTAATGCAATTTGGGAAACACTTTCAAATGATTGTGGTTACTCTCAGGCCAGTTCAGACCAAAGATTTGCGACAAGATTACTTGAATCTACTTGCAATGTGCAGGTCTGCAATCTTCTGAAACCGGTCAGTTTACACCAATGCAACTAAAGGAGACTATATCATCTCCACGGCAGTGACTCTGTACTTCTGTTCCAGCTGCCAGCTTCGCAGGCTGTTATTGTAACTGGGTATAATTTGCAGTGTCTTAATATGAATGAAGATATTGATAGTGAGTTTCTTGCTGCACTTGGATTTCTAGTATTGACAAAACAGCGAAAACATCGACCGAGAGAGGGTCGATAATTTGGAGCAGTCTGGAAAATTCAAGGGGCGTATGCAAATTTATGCAGTGGAGTTGCAATAGGAGATGTCCCTCTTGTCAATTTCCTCTGTGTTTCCCTGTAACAGTTTTGTTGTCCAGATATATATTCATACTGCCATTTTATTTTCTTGTTGTGACTCTTTGGTCTGAACTGGTCTTTGATGTTAAACAGGCAGATCTCTAAATTTCATAAAAATGAAATTTCAGGTGAACGAACTGGGATTCTGTTGAGCAATTCCTGAATATGATTGGCACAAATTTCTGATACATATTTCAGTCATTAATCTGACAATTTATCTAATGTTTTTGTAGACAGGCTGTAGTTGCATAACTCCGATGTGGGAATGGAAGTCTACATGAAAGAAGAAGTTTGTAGCCCACAACACTGGATTGGTGTCGTTTAAATCGTGTGTATAGTTTTTGACAAGAAAAAAGCTGAGCCTGCACCCACTTTGGTTCAGTGCTGGTGTATTTGTTATTTTTGAGATCATAGCCTAAAACTAAATATCAATTCAAAAATTTACCATACCAAAGTCAGGACTGCATATTTATTCCAGATTTGATCGTCTTTAGATGTCTGTTTATTTTCTAGATGACTCAGTAAGTACATGAATCTAACTGAAATCATAGTTACAGTCATTTGTCTTTGCTAAGCTTTCAGTTTTTGATGCTTTGCTCCTTGAGTCTTTTATCACTTTATTAAGATAAAGTGTCAAACACAACAAAACCTTTCTGGATTCTCTTGTGTAGTGCTCTCTTGTACATAGAGACTGTCCAACATCTGACTCCGCAATGGACACATGGTTAACTGGATTTTCTGAATAAAACGCAACTCCTGGAAGAGATTTTGTCACGTGGCAATTAAAAAAAAACTAGAGGGAGAAAAAGCAAAAGTCAGATGTCTGTCAGTACTGGGAGTGGGTAAGACAATTGGAGATTTATTAAAATAACATAAATTTGAGGTGAATATGCAGTTAACAAAACTTTAAATCACTTATGTCATTTTGTGTACAGCAAGTTAATATTAATAAAATGGTATAATATATTGGGAAAGTATTAATGAATTTTGTTTGGCCTATTTCTAGTCGAAAACACTATTTGAGCAGAGGCATCCTCCGCACGTCATCTGGACATCATGCAAAAATAGTACCACAGGTTTTCATTGACTTAACCTAAGTGTAAATTTTAAAACTTGTAATGCTATGTCTGTGTGTTGGTGTTGTGTACAATTTGTTTTTCTTTAACAGGTTTGACCATCTTTAAAGGTGTTGGGCTGTGAGAAGGAACTTTCCAAACCAAGACATTCAAAGTCTGTAGCTTCTGTTGAAGCGGTTTTGTAAATGAAAAGCTGTCACGCTCGAGGATCAAATAGCACCTGTTTTTGTACAGTTATTATTGATCATGACAGGTGGTGGCTCTATAGCTTGGACTGTGGCTTGTGAAGTTGGAAGATAGTTTTTAACATCCATTCAATTTTCTTCCAAGTACACGAGAATGAAGTGACTGTGTTACAAACACTAAATGGCCCCTAGAACACTTAAACTTTGCGTTTTTGGAGTGTAATGGAAATCAATGCTTTGATACTGAGATATTTAATTGAAGTTCATAGTCAAGATTCGTTTAAAGTTGGCGCCAAGCACATTTAACAGACTACATAGTGACTATTATTCTATACTATATTTACTCTGTAATATATTATTATAGAGGTTTGGACCAGGGATTTCCCCTCTGGCCAAGACATTCTGACTTTGTAATTGAAGTGAAAATATAAATCAAATATCTGATACTGGCATTCTTAAAGAAGTTAATAATAATATGCCAGGGTTTATTTACTGGTGGTGCCAGGAACAGTTAATGAAGAAACTATATTATATAAGCTCAGAACAGGACTTTCCCCTATTGCCGCAAATTTTTTATTTTGCATTATTGGATTAAAATGGGACATTCTTGAGAAGTTTTGTCATTAGTTGGTATCAAGCACACACTTAACAGACTACACAGGATGTCCCTTTTTTACCAACACATTTTGATGGCATTAGTGGAGTGAAAATAGAAATCAAAGCTTTGACACCGACTTAGAACTTCATAGTCAAGATTGTCAAGTAACTATATCAGAGATTCAGAACATGAATGTCCCAGCTGTGAGTCTGCAAGCTCATGTTATCATTTGCTTGGCAAATATGGCTCTTGTTTGGCCAATCACAACAGTTTACTTAATATGGGGCGGGTTCTATACAGCGATTGAAAGAGTGTCACCAGTCCAGACTTTAAAAGGCACATGTTTCACTGCTCTGATTGTAGGTCTATACAGTTGTGTCCCCTCAGCAGGTCCATCCAGCGCAACACTTAAGGCTCCCAAAGAAGATCAGATCAGTCAAACTAGGCAGTGCTGCTCTAATTTGAGATTCTGTTACTACATTGCCTATTTCTCACCTAAAATATACTGCCTAGCTGTAATACAAAAGAAATCACGGCCAGGCAGCCGCCATTCTGTGCGCTGCTTGGAAACTGGCCAAGCACCACTATGTCACATGTTTCACTCGCTCTCATTGTTTGAGGTTCTAGCCAATTGCGTCCAGAGGCATTTTGGCCTGTACATGTTGATAACACTCCCTGGAATTCCTAAAATGATGTTCGTAAGCTGTACTTCCACTGCATGATGCGGTTTAAGTCAACCCTACTTGCTTTTGTTACCATGTACTTCATTTTCTCTGCATATTGTACAGTCTCAACATCTGCAAAGCTAACCATCATAGTGCTGGGAATCAACACACAGGAGCTTTACTTTGGTCTTGAGAAGCTGCAGCCTTTATTCACTGACAAACTGTAACCTACACTGTACATTTACTGCCAGACTGACAACTTCACTGCTCACCTTTTCCTCCGCTGCATTCACAGTTGCTCTCCGCTGCTTGCTCAACCACACAATCGCTACACTGCCCTGACCAATCAGTGGTCTGCAGTGTTTTCACTTCACCTTTTAGTATTGGCTCAGTTTGCTTGGAACCTCATTTGAGGTGATACCAAAAAAAGTGCCAGGCTCTATCCACAATGGAAAACTAAAAGATGGCGAGTAGAGTCGGGCCGAGCTGTACCATGCAGTGGAAATGCAGCATTAGTTAAGATTTGTTTCAAGGCCACATGGCTTTTAACCCCTGCCCTGCACTCCACCCCACCCATATTTGATCTCTTTTTTTTAACAATCCCAAACCCTCAAAACTGATGGCAGAAACTGCACTAGTTGAGCTGACCAACCTCCTTTACACCAACCTACCTGAGGCAGGAAGTCCCGTGCACCCTACGGTTGAAGAGAGGATGGCGTGTTGTGCCCGTGTGGTTGTGTGTGTGTGTGTGTGTGTCATGTCTTTGGGTAAATGAGAGGTGCGTTAGCTGCTGTCAGCCAGCTTGTCAAAGACAGGCTGCCCCAGTCCACAGTAGAGGCTCTTCTCTGCAGTTGGTTACATTGACGATGAGTAGTTCTGCAGAAGTCAGTGGACAGTAAAGCCTGGACTTGTTTGCACTGCAGCCAGAGGTATGCTTACACAGATCAGCTGAACAAGTAAGGTAAGTGTTCCATCCATGTTTATAATACAAGATGAACAGTGTCCCATAACTTGACTCCTCTCTCTGTCCTCTTTTACCACGTCACTGCTCACAGTGATGGTTACAGGGCTTCTGGTATCACACTTAAAAAGAATGGCATCACAGTGCAGACCTCTGTTCTTCTACCTTTTTGTGTGTGGATGTGGCAAAGCATTATAGCCCGTGCAGTGTGTGTGGTTGTAGTACTTTGGCTTCTCTGTATGTATGCATGAAAGGAACTACGTATGAACGGCTGAGTCACTGTTCCACACATCTGTGGTAAGAACCCGAAGTGTTGAACCAAAGTGCTGAAATTTGACACACTGTCATATTTTGGAAACACTGGAAGTGGAGAGATCCGACCCTGTCTTTATTTTCTGTCATTGCCTCAGGTATCGAAGCGAAATGAAAAATTAACTTAAAGCGTATGTACAAATGTACAATATATTTACGTTTTATTCTTGTCTTTCAGCTTGTGCTGATTTCTTTAGTGAGATTTGCTGTTTGTAAACCTTTTGTCTCACACCATATTTAAAAAGTTAACATGTATCATAGGCAGGTTGTGTGCAACCATGAACAGAAAAAGTACGAGTCAAGCACAAAGCTCAACTCATGGGATTCCATTTCCATTTAATGCTTTAAGAAAGCTTTTGGGTAGTTTTGTCTTTGTGCTGCGCCTCTTTCAGTTATACTTTGGTACCTTTTTAACGTATTAAAGTTCTAACTATATCAGGTAGCTTTTTGCCTTAAGAAACAATGGCTCAAGTGTGCACAGCTGTCTTCATTTCACATGAATTTACACAGTCCAGTAGTCCTAATGTGGACTACCGATTCATGGTAAATAATTAAGTCATTCAAACTATTTTGATGTCATAGTATTTAGGACTTTTGTTGTATCACTGTGGTGTGTAGACGTTGCGTTGACCTTTGTAACGGACAGAACCACATCTGTCATCACTTCCTGACTCCCTCTGTCTCTAAAACTATAAACAGTCATTTTTGTGGTAATGGGGTGGGACGTCTCTTTGCAGTTTTGAAGTGAAACGTGTCACATACTGCTTGGGTTGCTCTGGGTGGGATTGTAGAAAACGAAAATCCAGTGCTCTATGTAGTTTCCTGCAGGATCATTATACAACAACCTTTGTGACTTTGTGTGCTTGTGAAAATGGGGTTTGGTGTTTGTTTTCTTCTTCCTCCGTCTTGATAAATAGAAATATTTAAATTGAAACATGACTTAATTCGTTAGTTCGTGTTAAGCAGTTTCACTTTACCTTCTATGTATATTGTCTATTGAGTAAAATGTTTACACTTTGCACCAGTTTTACTGTCATTCACAGTCTTATGGAGAGAAAACAACAAAAAATTGACAGTTGTATAGAAAAGGTTAACGTTCTCCAGTTGTAAAAATGTGCAGCCTATTAACAGATTTGTTTTTAAATTAATATATCATTAACTGAAATTTGCCCCACAGCCTACATCTATGGCTTGGTGCCAAAAAAAAAAAAAAGTATTGAGGAAAATAGATAATTTAATAATTCTCAGTCATAACTTAATCAAGCTTGATCTATACAGACTCACACTTCCCTAGGTCATCAATTATTTGATGTCCATTGTGGTCCATAAATCACCTTAGAAAAAATGTGCACCTTGTAACTTCAGAACTTGTGTGAGAACCATCATATTTTTTTGGTTTTCTTCAGCATCATAGTAATCCAGTGATAGTTATCACAGTGTTAACAGGTATGCTGCAAATGGGAATTGCTAATAGCTAATTTGGCAGACTTTTAAGAATTTTAATTAGCCAAAATGTAAACAATGGCTCAGTTTACAGCCCACAGTGTAAATCAGTGGTATTACATTATAAACAGAAACGTTTTACCTTCTATTTAGATGCCGCAAAGCATAATTTACAGATGAGTAGTGTTTAGTAGAGCATCTCAGAGAGAGAGAACAGACAGCAAACCAGAGAAGTTACAAAATAAACACATGGTATGTGCAGACATACAGTACAAGACATGAATACCTGACACAGCAAAAATATATTAACTTTTTCTATTTGTGAGGGGGAAAATGGAGAGATGAGTAGTTCTTTTCTGAGAATAAACTTCTGCAGTAGTGCTGGACTCTATTGCTTTCCTGTCCTCTCTCCTCTCAGTACCTTTTACTGCTCATATTTTGTTTTCCTGTTAAACTTGAACGCCCTGTCATGCCAGTGACCAGCCGGCCATTTTGAAAAAGTCCAGTACATCACAACTGTGGCATTTTCCTGTTCCATGTACGTAGGAGTTGTATTGTAACTGGAGAGGTTCGTGATGCAACCGGGAGTTCTTGGTTCTCACAAGGTCTGGTGAGCCTCGATCAAGAGGGAAACTACACTGTGTTCAGCCAATAAATGCAATGAATGAAGCCCTGGAGGCTGCCAACATGTATCTGTCTGCACTGTGATCCATTTTGTAACCAAATCCTGAGTCCTGATTCGCCAAAATCCTTTCCATGCCCCGTCTATGAGTGTGATGCCAGAACAACCCTTTGGGCCTCTAATGGCCTCGTCTAAAAGGGCACCGCCCAAATCTGAAAGACTGACACTGAAAGTGACCGAGTCTACTCTGTACAAGGTTATGGTGCAGCTCCCAGCTCTGTTTGGGGTCCGTCAGTAACGCCCCTGATGTGTCAGTATGAAGTTCCAGCTTCACACGGCTCTGTAACAGAATCTCCTTCTCCTGAGGAGTGCAACAGATTTGAACGTTGTTGTCATGAATTCCTCATCCTCTCTGTAGTTTGTAAACACATGAAACTACTTCAGGGTGCTGAGATGCCTTTCTAAAACTCCACCTGTATATTAACTTTATCACACACTTCATACATTCACTGACACACACTTGAAGAGTTATTTACCTGTGATGCATGTTCACACTGTAACACCATAACCTGTATAAGCAATTTAAACGTGTTCTTTTGAGTCCCAGCCACTGTACACACAACCACATTGACACACACACACACACACACACACACACACACACACTCACAGGCACACTGCTCTCATTTAAAAGTGGCAAACTCAAAAGTAGTGATATATAAAATAAACAAAAGTAGAAACCTGTTGCACAGTTCACTGCCAGGCTCTGATTGTTTGTCTCTCATGACAGGAGCCTCGACCAGTCGAAGGAGGCTGAGAATCCACAGCGCTAAACCACGGTAAGAGCCACAGCAGTGAGTAAAAAGTAATATGTGTGGGCTTAGATACCATAAATATAAAATGTACAGGGCTGCAACAGAAATTACTTTGATTATTTCAGTTGACTCATCTGTGTAATTTTCTTGATTAACTGATTTGTTGTTTGGTCCAAAACATGTCAGAAAATGTTGATCAGTGTTTCCTGAAGACCATGGTAATGTCTTCAAATATCTTTTGTTCACAACTCAAAGATAGACAGTCAACTGTCAAAAAATGAGGAAAGAAAACAGAAAATATTCACATTTGAAAAGCTGAAATGAGAGAATTTACACTATTTTAATTTAAAATTGACTCAAAACAATGATCAGTATAGTTTGGGATTGATTTTATAATTGACACATAATTGACATATTGTATCAGCTCTAAAAAATATAAAAAGGTTAATATGATAAATGCTATACATCCTCAAATTTCAACAGAGGACAGTATGTCTCTAGATAGAACCCAAGGCTAACTTACAGGTGAACTTAGGTAGTTTTCAACCTGGATTCAGGATCTTACACTTTAAAAAAAAAAGTTTTTAATTGACATCTGTTTAATTGAAGTTGTCAGAGTGGGACAACTTAAACATCTATTATTCCCATAAGAACAAAAAAATGGTGACACGTATTTTCCAGCATAGATCTTCCCAACTTTAGCCAAATGTCTAATCAATCCTAATAATTTAAAACAAGTGAGGGTGCGCGGGATATTTAAAAAGGATTAACAGTTGTCGGTTGACTGTTTTTTAGTAACTCACTTCATATACTGTAGGTTAATTCAAGTTTTTCTCTTTTCTCCTGGTTTTGTCTGTCTTGTAGGTAAAATGAAGACTGATGTTTGATAAAATGCCAGAGCTGCAGAAGACCCAACAACTGTGGTGATGCCAGGACGGCTTCCAGGTTAGTTCCCCTGCAGTTTAACATCCTGATATGGATGTGTCGTACAAAATGGCTTGTTAAGCATCAAAGTAAAGGAATCTAGAAAATGATGCCTGGAATTGCATTAGCTGTAATATATGTTGGGTTTAAAACAGCGCTGACAGTTTGATCACAGAAATAGCATTTCAGTTTCATAACCACCACTAAAAACTGTTTTTTTCTTCTCCTCTGTTGCAGAGCTGCAGGCGGTGAAGCAGCTGCAGTACCCGGAGGCTTCCAGCAGAGGACAAACAGCCTGCGGTCCAGAGGAGAGATGCACTGTTTGTTTGCTTTGAAGTCTGAATAATAAATGATGTAAACCTGACTATTGCTGTTTTGTATTTCTTACACTGCAATGATCTCTTTTTCATTTATTAATTAGTTAAGAGTCATCTTATTGTATTGTGCATATATTCTGTCAAATTTAAGTAACAGAAGGTTTAATACAGCAGATTTTAGACTAACAAACAGCCTAAAAACATGAGGACACAGTTGTGCTTGTTTTTAGGTATTTTCATAAATGTTGGACAGATGCTCCAGCTGTGCCCTGAGCTGTTGATTAACTACCACCTCAGCCGGCCTGTCTGTTGACTTGCCTCAGTGCTCCTGCTCTGAAGGCCGGTGCAGTTACAATTAAGGATAAAGGTGCATTGTTTCCGCTGCTGGATCACACTTGTTTCCTGAGGGTTGGCTGTCAACCCTGGAGGAGGTCCAGCCCGGAGGGAGCAAGACGATCCGAAGGAGCC
>JAJHUR010085908.1:0-18780 GCA_027495735.1 Lutjanus campechanus | reverse complement strand
TCGCCTGGAGGTTTCTGGGGCAACCCTCGGCCTTACAGCGGCCTTACACCGACTTCACTGCAGCCACATTTTGTTTTGACATAACCGAGTGTTTCAATCAGACAAAGATGTTAATCCTACCTGTTAATGATGTTTTTGTTTAGTTTCTACTGCAACAACGGTGAAAATCACCACATAATGAGGAGAACGTGTGATAAAACTTGTGTAAAATATTCCTTACATGTCCCAATTTTACCCTAAAACTCTGCCGAAGTTCTGTTATTACATCTACTGGTAATTAATATTCATGAGGACCGTAACAGTGTGCTGCAAAAAAATATGATCCACATTACATCCTCTGTTTCTCTCCTCCCACATACAGATTAGATTATTATAAACTTCATTCATACTGTGCTGCTTTGTTGCTGGTTTTATTTATACCATTCAAAAGAAAATATCAAATATGGATGAGTCTATTAGTACTTCTCTAAAGGGTGGTAGGAGAGTTTTAGGTAATTATAACATCATATGGATGAAAAACAGGGTGATCCCTCCATTTCACCAGGCTGTAGTGAAACAGAGGGAGTATTTTGCCAGTATTTTTGCTTTAAGTTCA
Source organism: Lutjanus campechanus (assembly GCA_027495735.1). NCBI lineage: Eukaryota > Metazoa > Chordata > Actinopteri > Lutjaniformes > Lutjanidae > Lutjanus > Lutjanus campechanus. The sequence goes on along the minus strand of JAJHUR010085908.1, from coordinate 18,185 downwards.
TAGAAAATTAAACCAAACAAATTTATTTTAGCTCACATGTAGCAAAAATAGCTGCAGTTTTATTATTCTAATCATTGTATTCAAAAGTGAAATCATGTTTGGTGGGGACTGTGGTGCAGTTGTCATTTGATGGTACTAATGACAAACTGCTGTTAAGTCACGTCTGATAATTAAAGCAGCAGATACCAGATATCATCAACTTTTTCAATTCTACTTTTCTATTTTTTCCTGTGTTGGTCAAACTTCCAAAATATGTGATAAATATTCCACCTTTTGCTGGGGACCCCCCAAAACCAACTTATGGACCCCTGTTGGTCCACAGACCCGGTTTTAAAAACCACAGAATTTTACATTAGCTAGCATAATCATTTCACAGACCTATAAGACAAGTCGCTGCTCAGCCATAAATATCCAGACAGCATTAGCCTTCTCGCTAACTTTCAAAGTATCAAAACAGTACAGAGTGGCATTTTTAAACATCTGTGGCCACAAACCAGTCTTTTTTTTTTGTTCATTGTGCTTCAACACATCAACATGGAGTTAGAAAGAAAGCACACAACAGATGGAGAGACGACAAAGTCAAACGGCCTTATTGAGCATTAATGCTGAAGATAAAATCCAGCACTAATAGGAAACAGTGATCCAGCGTCACTGTTGTCATAATGACACGTAAAAACATCCGTCTCTTTTTCGTACGTCAGTGGATGTGCCTGATCGCTGCAGGTCTTCACACAGACAACAGACTGAGGGACCCTTTAGGTTCTTTGAAAAGCAGTTCCTGAGACTAAAAGTTTCAGATATTTTGGGAGGAAATGTAGATTAACAAGCCATCATCAACCGAGTGGACAGACACTGGTTTGACATGCATGTTTACTGGCTGATGGTCAGAACTTCAATATTGGAGCTTTACTATCCCAGCTGATTTATATTATCTGAAATTGAGAAGTCTGCAGACAGCATCGATCCTGCCCTTGTTTTCATAGGGGACAGTTGGGCGCAGGGAGGTTGCAATGATTGGGGGACACTTTATGTTTTAAGTGGGGGGTCAATCGGGTGCCCCAGTAGCTCAGTTGGTAGTCTCGCATAGCCAGCACAGCGGTCAGTGCTGGAGAAAGGTCTGGCTCCACACATACACCTTCTGCTATAAGGGGGATACACACTGCCTTGTTTGCATTTCTTTAAACTGATGTCCAACCAAATGTCTCGTGTGGCGCCGAGCCCAGGATGCAGCAACGGTGCTGCTGCAAAACAGCGTCGAGTGGGAACTTGTTGTGGTGGAACATTTGCATGTCGGGAGGCGAACTCTGGCATTAAAATGACTACATCACCGGTAACGGCTGTTAATTTGTTTATGTTCGTACCATTAGCTTCCCAGGCGCTAATTTGCCATTTTCACAAGTATGCTGCAGCTCAGAGGTTCCCCGGGACTTTGAAAACGTAGACACAGACGCTGCAATGCCGCTCAGAGCAAGTACCATGCGTTCAATCAATACAGGTTTTTAGACACACATAATAGTTTATGTATATTCTATGAATTTACAAGCAGCAACAGTATCTGAAATACCAGACTGGACGAACAAACAGACAGAAGTAAGGAAAAGGACCTCATTGATTTGACCATGAGAGACAACGACCAGCAGAGTAAAGAGCGAGACTCTTGTCTTTGGCTTTTCTCCTGCTCTGCCTCTTGTGTTTCGTGACTGCAGATAAACACAAACACAGAGCAGCGGCTCACTGCTGAAGGGAGAAACTGAACTGGGTCCTTTTTCAGCTGATGAATAATGAAAGGGGCCCGGAGAAGACCCCCTCAGCTCCGCTCTAAATTTAGCTCAGGAAGACAGGGAGGCTTCTGCCAACCGCTGATCCCAGAAAAAAGCCGGCCGGTTGGCTGGCTGGGTATCCACATCCCATTATTTGATTCCTCTCTCCTCTCACCCACTAAATCCTATCCTCTAATCGCCGGGCCGAGGGGAGTCGCTGACCTAAACTCGTCGCTCTCCGTCACAGTTTCCCTCGGAGCGGAGGACCAGCTGGCAGCGGCGGCCCAGCCTCCATTTCACTGTCAGTCATTCAATAGCCACTTGTAGTGCTTCTCACATGCTTCACTGCTTTTAGTGCTCACACTGCCTGCCATGGCTGATGTGGTCATGTGGACAAAAACTGCCGTCATGGTAATAATTAACAAATACCTTGAAAATACCACAACAATACGCCTCAAACACTGTTTATTTTAGCACTTTTTCCAACAAGGAAAGCACTGTTTGCTTGTTATCTTCCAAGTAATCTTTTAGTGTGTTAAATGTTCACCCAAAGCACAATTATCAGGGTTCCTACACCTTTTCCCAAGTCTAATTCAAACACTTTGCAAGAATTTTCAAGGTGCATTTTCAATTTTTCCTAGCTATGGTAAATTACATATGCATATACAAATAGATATATAGATTATTTCACTTCTTCATCTCATTAAATCAGATTTTATTGTGCTAGAAAATTTCATGATAGCATTCTACAGAAGGGTGACAATTTTTTTTTTTTATTCCAGTAAGGATTTCCAGTGAGAACCTTGAAAGGTTTTCAGTTGAAAAGCCTCTTAATCTTCACAATAGAGAAACTAAAAACAGAAAATGTTTGCTAGATTAAAAAAAAAATGAATTCATTAAAAACCTGTGGTGGGCGAGAGAGAATTTCCTGACTTGTTTTAACAAAAATGAACCCTGAAGCTTCATTTACATTCAACGAAGGTGACGTCGCTCAATGTTACAGTGAATTGATTTCAGAATACGTAACCGTTGCTGCAAAGACACAAACTCCAACCACAGAATAAATACTAATAGTAATAGTAGACTATAAGTTAGAGGGCTGTCTCTTGTGATATTTCAGTTGATTCCTATCTTGGCAATAGGGTGCAAAGTTAACTTTTTTGCCCAACGCCAAAATGGCAAGTGAATATTCACATTTTGCCAACCACTTGCATATTTTACCTGCATCTAACTGGTGCTGATTTTGTGCCCTGCGAGGCAGTATTCACCAAGAAATAACTTTATGATCATGGGTCTGTAAATAGTAGTGATCTGTGTATTTTTATACCTCATCAGTCTGATATGACGGCTACAAAACCACTGAAGACAACAAGAGGAAGCCAACATGAAGCCATGAGCCAATCCAGTAAACGTGATGCACTTTCATTCAAGAGTGTTGGGAACACTGACCCCGCGCCAAGCACACTTCACCACCTAATACCACTTCCAGACCTACACATGAAGCATTATTACTTTTACACCAAAGCACTTTACACTGTGCTTCTCGTTCACTCGCACACACATTCTTGGACGCCGTGCAGGGTGTCGACCTGTCTGATCAAACGACAAGCTGCTCCACCGTCTCATCCGCGTCCATGTTAAGTTTAATCCAGATATTTGATGAAAATATGTTACTTGTTGATGAGTGGAGGCTTGGCGCGGTAGCAGGTGTTAGCGGTGTTACACAGTGTTCAGACATACACTGATTACTTGCCCACCGCCCCCACATGCTTTTTTTAAAAATAGAAATGAAACCCATTTAGTTCATTTTCCCATATCAGCGCCCTCGTTTATCAAATAAAAAAATATTTTAGATTAATTTGCAAAATCCTAAGCATGTTATAAATCTTAGCAATACCTATTTGGACAATTACCTCATAAAAACTGCAAGTGTGTGCTCCATACAACAGCAGTGGCAAAGTTGCAGCAGAGAGCAGCAGGAGTCAGCCTGACATGAGGGTGTTTGACAACTGAATATGGTTTCACAGACTGAAATCTGCTGTAAAGACAATTATACGGAGCTCCACCATTGCCAGTTGTGAGATGCACACACCACATAAATGTGACTATCCTGTTGTTCAATACATTAAGCTACCATGAAGGTGTTAGCTAGTGCCTGATTGGCTAACTTGGGTAAACCAAGCTAGCCTTGACAATGAGCTAACTTTACAACTGGCGTGCATGCCTACTTCACGTTAGCGTGTGGAGTTTGCATGTTCTCTCCATGCTTGCGTGGGTTTCCGTGAGTCCAGTCATTAGTCCAGTCATTAGCTCTGACCAAGGCGCTTGTTTAGAACTGGAGTTTGTCCCCGGGAGCTGCACAGCTGCTGCCCACTGCTCCTAACAATAGGACTGGTTAAATGCAGAGACTGAATCTCACTGTATGATGATAAACCCTTTGCTACAGTTGTTGAGATCAGTGTGGGGGATGTTTGTTGGACCTGGCAACTCTAAACTTTGAACCCTACTAAGCATTTGTTTTGTTCGAAGTAAGGGAAAGATCCCAACATCTAATATCACTGACAAACATCTTTTCTTGTAAGATGTACAGTATAATCTGTAACACAAGTTTATTAACTAGTGGGAAAGTTTCCTTATTGTGGCCCTCCTTAGCTTTTAGGCTAAATATTCTGACACTGCACATGGTTTTTATTTCAGTGTCATCATTGCCCAAACTGCAAGAACCACCAATTATTGGTGGAACATATAACGGATGTCTGTGGAAAAGGCCTTTGAGGATACTTTGTGATTTTGGCCCGTTTCAATAAATTCACTTCACTTGACTTTTTGTTTATGCCCCTGGTGAGTCTAAAAGCAACAGACAACTGTTCATCCTCAGCTGATCAGACAGACAAAAAGTTATTTAAGTTATTAAAACCTTCACAAAATGATCTAAACTCCATCAAAATGCTGCTGAATATCAAAAATTATCTGGCATGCGTTTGTTTGATGGCTTCAATCACTGACTCATTTGAAGCTGCTGGTATCTTTGACACCAGATTGGTATCAGATGAAACAGCTTCTTGTCTCACAGATCACTTGTAGCGTTGCCAGTCATCCATGTGGACTGACAGCATGCTGCTTGTTGACTAGTCCAAGTGCTGTGAGTTTTATAGCAGGTTAGTCAAATGTTAAACACACACACACACACACACTACATTTACACCTGTGATGAGCAGGGCAAATAAAATAAAAACACTTGGGAGTTAAGTTTTATTTTCAGCCACATCTACAAGGTAATTACTGATTTTAAACGGACGTCATGTTGATCTTTATCCCCCAACTTCTGTCCAGAGTGAGTAACCCTGCCTTATATAACAGCTAAACCCACCAATTAATAAGTATGGGTTTCAGCGGAGAGAGTCACATGATGGTCTGCATGTTTTTTAAGAAGCTTATCTAAAACTCTGGGAGGAAAACACTGAATTCTTCTGCTGTTTTTTTGGCATCAAAGTTGTCAAAAATTTAATTTGCAGGATATCAATACCGGTTCTACATCTGCCTTTATAACCCGATATCAGCCAAAGCCGAGTACACACACACTCCCGCAGGTTTCGCATACCAAGGTAAACAGCCAGGCCGGGCCCCGGTGCTCTAATGCAAACTGACAAAGCGTGCGGCAGAGTGCAAACACACAGGGAGGCGGGCTGCATATCTGAGCGGTGAGTCAGAGAGAAAATGTTCATTCAGAGCGGCGAATAAATTCCTCAAGCCGAGTTATGAGGCTTCCAACTACATTTCACAGCCGCTCAAGGTCCAATAGTAAAACAATCAAACACACACATGCTCACACACGCGCGCACACATCCTCTCTCTCCTTTCACCTGCAGAGGAGAATCTATTATGCTCAACTGACAAGGAAAACAAATAAGTTGATGGTTTTTTTTAAGATAAATAATAGCCCATCATAAAAATGACAAATGAGAGCAGGGACCTGCCTCAGTCCCTCTGCACATTACACTGCTCATACCAGTAACGGTGTGTTATCTGACCGATAACATTCCTTTAACCTGACGACATGCATTCAATGCGTCACTGCAAGGGTGGATAGATGATTACTGCACTTTATAAGTGCTGCATAGGGAGTCTGGCTGATGCCTTTTTTCCCCAAGATTTTCTTTTCGGCTCCTTCTTTTGTTCCCCTTTATGTTTTACTTTTTCTTCATTTTAGTCCTCTTCAAGATCTGCAGAAACATGAACGTGCTGAGTACATTTGAAGAGCTCAGAAGGGCTCTGTCCTAAATTATCTAACTACTCGGAATCTATTTTCCAAACTATATCAGATGTTTTTGGGGCAGGTGACAGAACCTGATCCTTTCATTGCCATATCTGGCATCCTGGGACAGGATAAGGTCTGGGTATTTTTTAAAAATGGTCGAAACTGGAACAGATACTTTGACTTCATTACCAGTTCCTGAATAATACTTTTTTCTAATTTGACCAATTTTGTCAAATCCATTTTATTTTAAAGAAAAAGGAAAAGGAAGGAACATTAAGAACAACCTGATTATTAAATTAATCAGCAATTATGTTGATAGACAATTAATCAATTAATTGGTTTGAGTAATTTTTTACAAAAAAAAAAGTATAAAATGACCGATTTCAGCGTCTTAAATGTGAATATTTTCAGGTTTCTTTACTCCTCTCTGACAATAAAATGAACATCTTTGCTAACTTTGATCTTTATTGCGAGTAAAACAAGACATTTGAGGACATCATCCTGGGCTTTTCTAAACACTGGTCAATGTTTTTCACAATTTCCTGACGTTTTAAAATAAACAACTGTTTGGTGAGCCTAGCCTAATCCAAAGATGGGAATAACTATGTAAATTATGTTTTTGGTACTGGAAAATTATGGCAGAGTGAGACCTCTTACTTTCACTGTGCTAAAGAGCAGCTAGCCCTGATCTGACAACCATCCACCAGGCCTCCTTGTGCATTTACCTACTTCTACCTGTTGGTCTGTAAGCAACATGTTAGCAGACGTTAGAGGACGCGCTGGGGCTTCCATCCTGGTGGATGACGTGGTGAATGGACTCGCATGACAGGGCATTTTTTGTTGCTCAGTATCAAGCCCCAGTGAGGATAGTTTTGTCTTTTTTATTAACATCATTGCAACCTTTATAATGTTATTAGCACGCATGCTAACTCTCCGAAACTTGAATCTTGGTTTAGAGATTTCATACAGCACTTAAAACATCTCCTCATATGTAACTTGCAGACTTACAGTCACTAATTTTGGACAGATACTGCATCAATGAATCTTTTCTTAGTTAATGCCTTCTTTTCTCTCTCTTTTGGTTCTAAAATACAATGATACTATTTGCATTGAACTTTGTTGTTTACTTCTTTAAAATTATACTAGCAAGGGTTTGACACAAAAAGTAACAGGTGGCAAGACGACAGAATAGGAGAGAAGACACACGTGAAATCAGCACTACAATCTGGAAGCTGCATACAGCTGCAGACATTAGATAGTCAAATAAAGAGCAACAGATATGTGTGACTCTTCCTCTGAGGGCAGGAGGACACACACAACGCTGTCGGTGTCAAAATGAGGCTTGCTGTCTTTCTTCATTCCTTAACTATAATGGGAATGTTTACACATGGCTGCAGCAGTAAATTTGATGCGGACTTGTCCTCCGGTTCTGTTTCTTTCTGTCCCTCTCTTCTCATCAATGATCATTTCAGACTTCACAGAAATATCATTAGAGAATAATGGCTCTGAGACTCCTTTCAGCTGGCTATTTGCAGTCCTTGTAATGCAGTCTCTGTGGGTAAACGCTTTATGTAAATACCAAAATTACAAATGTCTTTGAGGCTGAAGGGGCAGAAAAGGTTTTGCTGACACTGTAAAGCAAACAGGGGGTGTCAATACTCATCAGTCACCTGAAATGCCTGCAGTAAGGTAATACAAGAGACAAAGGGAGAACTCTGATACACCACTAAGAACTAGCAATTTTAGAGGAGAAATGCAGTGGGAAACATAACAAGTACAGACGTCCTTACATCACTGGGCCTATTTGTTTAACATATTGTTCATACTCCCGTGGATAATAGCTGGTCAAACGTGTTAGCAAAATAAGTGCAATTAAGGTTGGATGACAGGAAATATTTGAGAAATCTTAATTATCTGCCTCATGTTCCCTGTGCAGGCATTGAAACGCGTCTTTGGTAAAATCCCAGCAAAGGAGAGAACAGAAATGTTTGTTTGGACGACGGGTCAAAAAACAGGTGTGTTCATTTGTTGGCAGCTAAAAGCTTGATGTTAGCATCATCCTCCACCGGCTTAACTTGTCTGAACAACAATTTTTAAAAGTTAAAACAGTCCCACATTGGAGAAGCTGGAAGCAACAAATTTGTGGTATTTTTATTTGACACATTTGATAAATTATTCATCCATTTAGTTCTTGACTAACAACTACCAGTACTAACTACCATGTAGTCACAGTAACACTTCTCACTTGATATAATCTAGTGAGAAAACAGTTAGTACATTTTTTTTAAATTCTAAACTGGCTATTTGAGTAAAATTAATTGTGTTGCATGAGATTTTTGATTACTTTTTAGCTGCTTTGTCTAACTGTCAATTTGCATGGAAATTGTTTCATGTGATCTGCAACCTGAAACTAGTTGCACAACAGTTTGGCAGTGTAAAGCCAACCTTATCTACTGATCTACTAAACTGGCGATCAGTCTAAGAGCGGTGAATTTTGGAGGACTGATTATTTTTATTATTTATTATTATTTATTTATTTAGTATAATTTTTAGAGTTGATTTTGAATTTCCAATCCAACTTTTTCAAAATAACATACCTCACGCAGACACACGATCATGACGACAGAGAAAATAAACTATTTAACTATGTAACCGGCTTATCCACGGTAGAAGCACAAAAATTTTTTTAAAAAGGACCAAATCAACTAAATCTGAGGGAGTAAACATAATCAGGTGTGCAAAATGCTCCAAAGCTGAAACGCTTCTGAAATGCAAAAATAGTGGAAAATGGATGTATAAAATTTGTTGTTTCTGTTTTGTTGTTCATTTTTTGTTTTATTTTTTATTCTAATTATTATTATTGTTAATTTTATTCATTTTCCCTTTTTTGTATTAGATGTTCGTTCTGCACTTTGTTGTTTATCACTTTAATTAATATTACCTTTGTGCCTGCTACTTTATTTAATTTCATGACTTCATTGTCACATGCACAATTGTAACTTGAATGCACAAATGGATTGTATGTGAAATTTAATTGCTTGATAAAAATTTTTTTTTTGCTATTACAGTCAGAACCAGGCAGTGCTGCACGTGCCTTTGGTGTATTTACTCGTGTACACACAAGCCTCTGTTTTAGAGACAATGGCGATGCTTATTAACTTGTTTGACTGTGGTGGTGAAAAGTTCTCACCCATTAACACAAACAAACGTGCAAATTGATTCAACTGACAAAGAACCAGATGAACCTGGAAAAAAAGTGAAGTCTTCGGAGGTGAAGTATTCAGGCACCTTTGAGCTGGACAGAAAATTATTTTGCAAAGCCTGTGTAGCATAGACCTCACTGTGACTCGTCAAGTTCAGGACCGCAGTTACTGGAATAAAGTCCTTTTGTGTCACAATTTCATTATTAAGCTGATGTATAACTGCATAGCATCTAATTTTCTCAGAATAAAAGGTGACTGGAGCTGCAACTAATGCAACTAATTTCCATTGTCTATTATTTTCTTGCTTACTCAATTAGTTGTTTGGTCTATAAAATGTCAGAAAATGTCAGCAAGTGTTTCCCGAAGCCCAAGGTGACGTCCTCAGATGTCTTCTTTTGTCCACAACTCAACTATATTCAGTTTACTATCACAAAGAAGTAAAGAAGTTAGAAAACATTAAAATTTAAAAGAAAAAAAATCTGAGAATTTTGATGAATTAGGGTGTGGTTTTTCTTTAAAAAAAATACTCAAACCACTCAATTGATTATTAAAAAAGTTGGAAATTAACTTAATAATGGATTCAATTAACAATTTTTAGCGATGCAGAGCTTGCAGAGCGGCGCTGAATAAGAGAAAAGTTGAAGAATTTGCACCCGCAGAGAAGATTTGATTTTTTGACCACAAGAACAGAAACATCCTGTAAAATGTGTTGCTGTTGTGCAGATGTTTGCTGTCTAACTCTGCTGTCAGGAAACCACTTTCACATCTGTATTAATACTGTTGTTGTTAGCTGCCACATGTAAATAAGTTATAAGGTGGTCAGTTGGTTATGTATTAAAAAAACTATACTGCAGCGGTGAGCGAGCCAGCCTCTGTTCAGATCCTGGTTAACAGTTTGCGGGGCCTCACGCTGCACTTTGACCCCGTGCACCTTGGCAGGCAGTGAAAGGGATTTCAGATGAATCAGGCCTTTGGTTGGCGAGTCTGCGCACTGCTCGGTCCTTGACGTCGTGTGTTTCAGGAATGTGAGTGTTTTTTAAGGACTTTGTTAGGGATCTGCCTCTAAGTCTCCAGATGTAAAACAACCAGATGAGATTCCCAAAAAAGAAAAAAGTCTTATTCCACCTGCCACCTTTTAGTCTGTAACTACCATGACAGCTGTGTCTGTTTTTATTCATTTCACTTTGTTCGCTTGCTGTTGTCCTGTCGCATCTTCACACAACACTGCTCTGTGAGCCGCTAGTGATGATTTGTGGCACAATAACCGAGGGCGTACACAGCCTGAAATATAAACTAGAGCAGCTGCAATCCAAAACACAATGACCTGACTTGGATGTCCCAGTGGTAGACAGCACAGGTGTGTGACACCTGAACATCATTTAGTGGCTCGACTGAAGGATAACAAAAGAGCCAATTATCACAGCAGCACAGGAGGAATGACTAAACATCCAGTCAGTGGAATCATGGGCCTACCTACCACATCAGATGATCCAATATGCAAACCATGAGTGGGCGATACAGGCTCCTGATGAGGGTGCAAAATTTACTTTTTTTGTCCACCAGCCAAACGGCCATTGAATGTTCAAATTCTGCCAGCCACTTAATAGATTGTCATTGTTTTTTTGGCTGCTAAGGGAAGCAAATCTGGCAGCCACTTCCATATTTTAACAGCATTTGGCCGGCGGCTGGTGTTCATTTTGTGCGTGATACAGTACATTTTCTGGAAATCAGTGACTGATGCGACCAAAGGTTTTCGGTACATTACCAGCCATCATTTTTAATTTTGTTTTCAAACAACACTCTGGTGCCCCATTTGAACTGGTCACGGTCCACATATCATTATGAACGCAAAATAAATATCAAGGCCAATAAATTATCGGCCAGTATTATTATTCCGCTGATGAAATTGCAGGTGATAACTATTGGCTACAATAATATCTGTTAGTGATGTTATACTTTGTCAGGTCAGAGCTATGGAATATTAAATAATCCATCTGTGCTCATTACATCTTAGCCTTTCTTATTCTCAACACAAAAAATGGGAAATGATCAGTTATCTTATCGGTGTCAGCCATGGGACACAAGTAATTATCCGTTATCGGCTGAAAAAAATCCATATCGTGCATCTCTAATCGTCATATCACTCAACCCCGCTGCAGACTGTGGGAGGACTCATCTTCTAAGACAGTCCAGCATCATTGTAGCAGGATGGGACAGACAGACATTAGAAAATTCAGATTCTGGCTTCTTGACACCTCACGTGACATCCTTGTCTACCATGTGGACATAATTTGCAGGCAAAAGCAAGCAAAAAAGATCAAAAACTCAAAGGAAATAACTGACAGTAACTTTTAAAGTGACAACTTCACCTGAGCTTTAGAGCTGGAGCGATTAGTCGATTGAAAGAAAATGAATTGCCAACTATTTTCATGATTGATTGTTTAATTTTTCAAGCAAAAACGTTAAAGATTTGCTGGTTCCAGCTTCCTAAATGTTACCATTTGCTGCTTTTCTTTGTCATTTACAACAGTAAACTAAGAGTCTTTCAGTTTTGTACAGTTGGTTGGATAAAAGAAGCTATTTGAAGACTCTGAAGATACCTTTGGTCTCTTAGAAACTGTAAAGTAACATTCTTCAAATTTTTTTCAAATAAATTGTTTGCAATCTACTGTAAGGTCCATCTGCAAAATTAAAATAATCATTAGCTGCAACGCCAAAAAACTAAACTCAAAACTAACTAAATCAGTGTGGTGGCGAATCTGTCATTTGAAAAACAATAAATTCAGAGTCAGTAAGAATATGGCAGGTCAGTTTTTATGGGATATTATTTTTGTCACATATATAAAACTGGAGTTAAGAGCTCTAAGAGGATTTAACATGACAATGCAACTAAGGTCCGAGGGATATTGTTTGTAAGATAATGGCTGTGGCTCTTCCCATCTACTGGTTGTGTGCTTGTGGTGTAAATATACAGTTGATTCAATGTCCATCTGGATAACAGCATCAACAACACACATAAAACATTTAAAAACACAAAGTGGACCTAAGGCAATAAGAAAATAATCTGTGTTCTCTCACACCAAATGGTCACACAGGAAAGAAAAAAAGAAACAACCTTTAAGCCTCCAGAATTCCAGACATAAGCCATTAAAAGGATTTGGTGTCAAAGTCCGAGGGGTCTTAAGTAACTGGTAAAGATGAAAAACGAGCCCCCATGAAAATCTTGCCCTCCCCTCCACACTGTGGTTTTGTACAAGCGGGACTATGTCATGTAGCGCTGCATGCTTGGCACTCTAAGCCTATTACACTGATGGATTTCTATAAGAGAGAGAGAGAAAAAAGGTAACACACACCTCCAGACCTGATTTCTAATTACAGGAATGTAAATGAGCAGGATGTACCCTAGGAGAAAAACAGCAGAGAAGAAAATAACTCTGGTAGTCAGGATTTTTTTTTTTTCCTGGCGAATCAGTTTTTCCAAATTAAGTATTCTGTATTTCAAAATATCTGGAACATTTTAAAGAAATCTTTACCTCAATCGATCAATTATTCAGTACTACACAATAACTAAGTGCTATTTATAAATTCAAGACCTTATTTTGTAATAAAACATGCATAGCAACCAAGAGTTTTCTAAATCATAAATTTAATATAAAAACTATTACCACCACCATTTTGCTAACTGATATCATATCTTTTCACAACACAATGCAGTGTCTAACTTTAACCATTTATCCCAGGGATTTTGTCGGCCTAAGCTCCTCAACCAGCTTGTTTTTAGGAACCAGACGGAAAAATCAAAAATCTCCTTCAAGTTTTTCGAGTGAATATCATGTGATATGATGGAAAGCCCCCAAAAAGCTACTAAACAGACAGATGAGATTTTTATTTCACCTTCCAGATTGTCTGAAAGCAGAATGAAAGGATGAAAAAAAAAAACAATAAAGCTATAACTTCATGTAACAATGGCATTTTTAGATGCACTGTCTCCTAATAATCTGTCTCTTCCCTCCTAACTTTCCAGCCAGCCATTGACTTCAATCAATTTTACTATGCTGTTCAACCTTCCAGGAAGTGATTGGCTTCCATCCATTTCACTATGGCGTTCTACATCAGGGCTGCTATTGGCTTTCATCCATGTCACTATGGTGTTTGACCTTCTAGGCAGCAATTGGATTCCTTTCATTTTACTATTAGGTGTGAGCATACAGGCAGCCATTGGCTTTAATCCACGTCACTGTGGTGTTCGATCTTACAGGCAGCTATTGGCTTCCATCCATTTCACACCTTCTGGGGCAATGACTGCCTTCCGTTCATTACGCTACAGTGTTCAACCTTCAAGGTAGCCATTTGCTTCTATTCATTTCACTATGGTGCTCAACCCTCCCAACAGCAATTGGCTTCTATTCACTTTACTATGAGGTTTGGCCATAAAGGCAGCCATTGGCTTTAATCCATGTCACTGTGGTGTTCAATCTTGCTTGCAATGTTTCGGGCAACGATCAGCATCCATCCATTTCACCATGGTGTTTGACTTCCAAACAACCATTGTCTTCCATTCATTTTACAGGAGCTTCAAATTTCTGAGAACCACTGGCTTCCATTAAATTTATGATAAGAAAAACAACTTACAAAGACTTGGAACTTGTTTGAGATGCTGAAAGTAATCTATAACACTGAACAATTTGTTTTATTTTTTGCTCAAGTTGCATTATGATCATACAGTAATATTGGCATGTTCCAAAACCACAAATTTTTAATTTTCCAGCAACACTGTTTGTTTCCTGGTTATATTTCCATTGTAGCTCTGAAATGTAGCTTCCTTAAAGCATCCTTGAATGCACAAACAAAACGAGTTTTAAAAATGGTCCTGGCTAACATGACATAACATAACATTACACCGTAACACTGACAAAAAAAAAAAAACTATAAGATGTTCACCACTTGAGATTACCCTTTTCAAGTTCGAGTCACTGTGAATTTTTATATCACACTGCACTAAAATAAGTGGAAAGCAGGAAACCAAAAACTGATGTTATGCTATGGTGATGTTAACGTGATTTGTAGTTAATGGGCAGTCTCGATTTCTTGCTCTGAAAATGAATACAGGACATTAAGGCTGAAACGAATTGTTATTTTCACTTTCCATTCGCCTATCAGTTATTTTCTCAATTAACCAATTAGTTGTTTGGTCTATAAAATGTCAAACAATTGTGAAAAACGTCCATAAATACTTCCCAAAGCCAAAGATAATCAGTTCACCATCATAGAGGAGTAAAGACAACACAAAATATTCACATTTAAGAAGCTGGTATCGGAGAATTTTGTCTTTTTTTTTTTCTTAAAACTAGACTAAAACCAATTATTTAAAACAGCTGGTAATTAGTTTAATAGTTGACACCTTATCTTTGCAGCCCTACAGGAAATACAAAATAAAGCTGGCAGGGAAACACACAAATCAAGGTATAAAATCATGCAAAATATAGAACACAACCACACTGACTCCATTACTATTTTTTTCTAAGCCAGTGTAATATCTGTGGAATTTCTTAAGGGTACTCAGTCTCTCTTGAGAATTATTCCTGTGAATTCTTACATGTTCTGTCTCTAATGATTTGAGCAGGAGCGAGGAGGTCCTGCCCTCTGTTTATTCCCTGTCTACCCTTCCCGGGCTAATGAGACATCACTTATGAACAGAGCACACTGTGAGCGGGGAGGAACACCTTGTTCTTCTTCCTGATGCGTTCAGTTTACATTAAAGGATGCACGGGGAGGAGAACTCCCAGCTTCAAGGTCGAATTTCTATTTCAAATAAGAAGAGACCGTGGTTCTGAAAACAGACATCATATCTGCAGGCGAGTCAAGCTCTCATTAAGATTTCCTCTCATCATCAGACTGCTGTTCATCCCTCTCACTTTCTAGTCCAGGCTACTAGTCCCACATTCATCAAAATCATACCTGAAATAACACCACATCTCATCTTTATTTCTCACTGAAAATGTCTGCAGGTTGCCTCAACTGAGGGTAGAGCTGCAATGATTAATCAATCAGTTAACAGACAAAAAATTAATTGAGTGGGTCAAATGAACATTTTAGTAATTTTTCCAACAAAAAACACTAAACATTTGCTCATTCCAGCTTCTTAAATGTGAGGATTTGATGCTTTGCTTTGTCATACATGATAGTAAACTGAATATCTTTTAGTTCTGCTCAGTTAATCAGGCAAAACAAGACACTTGAAGACATCACATTGGGCTTGTGGAAATCATAGCAGACATTTACTGCCGTTCCCAGACATTTTATGGACAAAATGAAAAGAATATTAAGATTAACTGATGATGAAAATCGTCAGTTGGAGCCCTAATTATGGGGATTAAGTCTTCATCCCAGTGTCCATGTACAAAGGCTGTTGCAGTGATGATCAGGGTCAATCCTGCATGTTTTATGGGTTGCTTAGAAGAAAAGGGTCAAGTGATTAGCCAGCTGACAGTACGTACTGCCTGTCATCGTCAGGAACTCAGTGTTTACGTTTCAGTCTCTTAGTTTTAATCACCTGCTTCTCACGGCCGGTACAGATAAGATAACAGATAAGTTCACATTTTTTTTGTATTTTAAATATAAGTTTATATAACCTGCAGCTCAGACACACCTGAGGGCTACAAAAGCTAAGATGTAGCGCACATAGCCAATATTTATCTGCTATAATTTAATTATCAGAACAATAATTTCCCATTATCAGTTGATAGTTCATCAGCCCCAATATTTTTCATGCATCCCCAACTTTGCTGTCTACTAGGCTAAAATGAGCATAAATTTTGACATTAGGCCTGCAACTTTTTATTTATTTCATCAATTAAAATGTCTTGCTTAGTTGAAACAATAGTCCAAAAACCAAACATATGTTTCCAAATTTAGGCAGCAAATTTTCACATCTGAGAGGCTCGAATCATGAAAAAACTGCCGTTTTAGGTTGAAAACTGACTTAAACATTTAGTCTTTTTTTTAATTTAATTTAATTTTCTGTCCATCAACTAATCCTTTGATTATTTTCCATCACTTGTTGTCATACAGAAAACAGAGAGACTGAAATTCACAATGTTCCGAAAAAGAAAGATAACGGTTAGTCGAACAAGAGTCACAGTCTGTAGATGGAGGTGTGATGTAAACAAGACTTTCATTAAAATGAGACTTCACTGATCCATGGGATGTTTACACACAGAGAGATAGGCCAAGGTAAGAACAGATAAATCTGAATGAAATAAAAAACAAGATTTTTAACAAGTTAGAGGGATAACACTGAAACCTGTATATAATATATGCTTTAAAATACTTTTAACTATGTGCAAATATATTTGTGACTTATTTACTGCCTGACGTCCAGCTTGTGTGAACAGGTCAACACAGGGATGTGACGGGTCATCAGAGGTGGTGACAGACCGTCATACTGGTTTCAGAGTTTGTGTTGAGATAAACGAGCTGAGCGTGGGTCCGGCACGAAACCGGTATGTTCAACATCTTCATCTGTCATCACTATTGCGTCACTTGGTGTTTGGGGTTTTTCCTTATCTGAACCAACGGTCTGAGGATGGAGGATGGAGTGGTTTTGACCTACTTGCACCAGCTATTGTGACGATCCGGTTATCGTTCCGATCATTTTACTGATCACTCGTTGGTTCCAGACGCTCAGAGGTGAGTTTTGTGACAGTGAGTAATAACCCAAATGTGCAGTATCACTCAGAGTCTGTTTACATCCAAATTTGTAGGAAGAGTAAAGAGTAAAGACGACACTCATGGACATCAAAAAAAAAAAAAACATCTGTCTGCTGGTACCTGCCATGCACTTTTTACATTATTTATAATTATTACACAGAATAATGTCCAATTACTGTCATTTAGAAATCATTTTCTGGTTCATTTGAGTCATTTAGACATTAAGTAGTGTTTGATTCCCCCTTGCTCTCATGTCGCCTCCTCTAATTGTAATCTATGGACCTGCTGCTAACTGCAATGAGGGACTGACGACAGGTGCAACAGTTCCCTGAGCAAGAAAGTTGGACAAAAGTTGAGCTGAACAATTGAACGAAATATTATCAAAATCAAGCCCAATATCCAAAACTCAGGAGCTGTCATTTTTGATAAAGTCACAACGTGTCACAACTCTTATAGTTTTTTTTCCCCTAAGAATTCAAATTAGGCTTAAACACTTTGACATAATCTGTCAAATCAGATGTTATTATTATAGCAATATGTATTTGTAACTTTATTATTAGAATAATAAATTATACCACACTGCAAATTTCCCATTATCAGTCAATAATCTATAAACCCTGACAGTTATCACACATTCCAACTATTTTTTCAGTGAAAATTAAATGCAAAAATTACCATTTCCACTGAAATCCAGACGCGCAGCAATATTGCAATATCTGTCAAAACAATTGCAGTATGATTTTTTTGCATAAAGTAATGCACATTCAATGTACACATATGCAAAACAAGCCCTTTTAAAAGTAGTGCAGTTGTGGAGGGTTTTTGGCAAGAAAATGGGGATAAATGTTGTTATAAACAGAATATATATTTGCTCTTTGTTGAGATTATGATTTATAATACAAAAAGCAACCAATGTGTGCGTTATGATGATGAATAGGGGACCAAAATGTATGTATGTTTTATTTTATCAATGAATTGCTGATTTTTGATGTGTTATTTGTAACCTGACACAAATATTCTCTGTATTTGCAGAGTAACATGCATAGTTACTGCCTATCAATGTCCCATCTGGACACATTCCTACTATTTTAAGAGGATAACCGAGTTTTTTGATCACCTGCACAAGGTCAAAGGTCATTCATCCTCTGCATTAGTACTACTACAACATCACACACACACACACAGTCCTACCTGTCTCTGGGGTCGATCCAGCTGGTGCACTGGTTAATGTGGTCAATGTAATAGACTTTGCCA
>JAJHUR010085907.1:0-24228 GCA_027495735.1 Lutjanus campechanus | reverse complement strand
TCAGGTTGCAGGCCCCCGCCCGAGCTGAAGTCTTTATCGTGCTCATGTGCTCTGTTTTAACCCTGTTACACACCTACTTATGTGTCTTCATTCCCCGGAAATCAGGTTACTTCAGCGGCCGTGTTAACCTGGTTTCTTTTAATCCCTAAACCCAATTAAGGAAATGGTTGTAAAAACTCTGGTCACCGTGGAGAGCTGACAGTAAACTGGTTACTCAAACTCACGGCAATATCGTCTCTCTTTCCTGCTCTCAAACACACACCACAGCACTGTGTAAAAGCATGTGTTGTGTAGCGTGACAGAGCTGTGCATGTCTCGTCGCTGACAGTTCGTTTTCAGTAAAGGCTTGTCATTTACACAGACACAATTTATACGTGTGTGTGCAGCACAAGAGGAGACACACACAAACTCATACTCATGTGACACTGAGACCAGCATCACATAAATGAAATATGTGTGAATGTAACTTCAACACACGTACAGTTGTGATTTATTGACACTGGATGATGCCAGCCTGGAGCTAAACTTATCAGCTGCCTTCAGTCCTTCCATGCCTGTTTATCTGCATGTGTGTGAGTGTGTGTGTGTGTAGGAGACACCCGCACACACAGTATGTACTTGGATAATTTTGCAGTCAAAGATGCTTGATTATGCCGCATCCTCAGCTTTAAAAAATCCCATTTATGCTGATTCTTGCTGTTTTTTTTTCTGAATCGTCTGAATCATTTATAAAGGAGGAAGGGATGAGGAGGGAAAAAATGCAAAACACACTTTCTTGTGCTTTTGTGAGAAACGTGCTTCTTAATGCGGGAACGGGCACGGTGATTGCAAATTGCCTGTCTGTGTATAATATCAGAGCAACTGTTCATTTAGCTGAATGCCACAGAGGAGCAAAACAAGAAATCACTGGAGTTGGTGTCTCTTACTTATCTTTTATCTCCTCAACGAGCACTTCTCTGCCATCACAACCTTCAGCTCTACCTGCTGTGTGGTAAGCTTTGACCTCTGACCTTCAGGTTGCAGGGTGCTTCTGCATAACGCTGCACTCACTATTCAAAAGCATGAACAGGAACAGGAGCTGCAATTCATTTCAACCATATATTCTGCACGCTACATCTTTTGCATTTGGTTCCTGATATCACAATGTTTCTCTGCACTGTTAAAAGAAGCGCTGGAAGAAAGAGTTTTGGAAGTAAACAACACACATTTACAAACTTTACTCATGTTGCATTCAAATGACACTCATTAACCCATTCAATTAAACTGGAAAATCATTACTTTTATTGCTTATAATATAAGTGGCCACCAGTCACTGAATATGACCAATAAAAACAATGCAGCAGATAAATAATATAAGCCAGGCATGAACTCCAGTTTGTTTGGTTCTTTACAAAATTCTAAGAAACTGAAGTCACCAGTTATCCAGCAGCATATCATTATTCAGCTGTTTGAATCTAACTTCGTTATTGCAAACAAGATGACGAGAACTGCCCGACTGATCTGTGGGCCCTGTTCACAGCCTCGTAACAAGACACAGCAGGAAAAGTGCAGGAGCAATTAATAGCAAGGACATAAATTCTACTAATTTCCCAAAGAGGCATTAATAAAGTGTGTCTTCTTCTTCCTCTACAATCCGCTCAGCGTAAAGCCGTGGTAGCTCTCTTGTGTCTGATATCCTAACGTTTGGCCCACTTGATTAGTCTGCTACCCCAGCGTGTGCCAGGATAGTTATAAAGTGGACCCACTCTTGCGCTGTCAGTCATGGCCAATTTGTGACGAGAGCATAACACATTAATGATTAATCATTAATCGCCACTAAGAATTTAACCAATTAAAAATGTGTTAATTGATAATTAGTCAGTAGTCTATAAATGGCCGTAATTGTGCCTCATTTGACTTTTGTTCTGGCAGAGTGTGACTGACTGTGACTGTGCCCTCAACTTTTCTAATGGCTGCATTCCATTTAGGTGCGACTGTTCCAGGGTCCTGGTACTGTTCATGTTGGCTCAGTGGCATGACTTAAAGGGACCCTAAACAGAACAGAACTAGAGACGCAACTAATGATTATTTTTTGCAGTTGATTAACTTGTTTGCTTTATTTGATTTATGAAAGGAAAGTGTGCAATGATGTTTATCATTGATCATTTATCAAGAAATGAAAACAAGACTGCACCAAATTTAGCAAGACGCTAATTTCCATCTGTAGTCCCACACATAGCAAGTAGACGCAATAAATAAAATTTGTATAAAAAGTGTGATACAGACTACGGTAAATGCAGGTGCCTAACATAATAAAAGCAGTAGGAACATGCAATAAATAACTACCTTATAATGTGACCAGGTTACCAGTGCAGATGTCTTACACTTAATCGATTAATAGTTGTTTGGTCTATAAAGCAAAGCGCAGGATGACGTCCTCAAATGTCTTGTTTTGTCCACAACCCAAAGATACTCAGTTTACTGTCGTAAGGGAATAAAGAAACCAGAAAATATTCACATTTAAGAAGCTGAAATCAGAGAATTTTGACTTTTTTTCTTGAAGAAATTACTCAAAGCGAATAATCGATTATCAAAATAGTCAACAATTAATTTGTTAATCAATAAATTTTTGCAGCTCTAAACAGAACCATCAATAATGTGATAAATTCCACCTTGTGGCTTTTTCAGCTGTGACAAAAAAAGGTCTATTAATTTCTGTAAAACTGTGGATTTTGCTGCAGTTTTCTTCCACTGATGCTTCATTTCTTGCTTTGAATGAGAAACAAGTGAGAAACACATTTCCTTAACTGTTTCTTGATCTGTTCACCTTTGCTGTGCTTTATCGGCACTAAAAATACATATCTTAAAAAATCTCGAAAGGTTTTCGCAGGCCCCTGGTGATTGACAGTCGGGTCCTCACAGCAACATTTCCTCGTCTTAGTCAGATTCCTGGTAGTGTTTTAGTTCTGTTGATTTTCATGTACAACAAGCGCGTTATGAATCATTATCATGAGCTCATTTCGTACAGAACTGGGGAACTAATGTGTACCAAACTGCTCTGAGGATTTTACTGTGAAGCAGCCGGGGGTTGGGTTGAGTTTGAATTAAAATTGGTTTAACTCTGCAAACTATGGCCTTGAATTACAGCACTGACAACAGTTGATATGTTCTGCAGAAGGTAATAGTCTCTATAATCATGTCAGGGCTCAGTGGTTAAAAGGGAAAGTGAAATGAAATTTTTCTGTTCAAATTAAATGCCATTTCTCAATTTGTTCAGTTGAATATTCTATTAATCAGTTCTCCTATTAGTGACATCTCTGGAAGCCCACGGTCTGTTTAAATGCAAGTTAATTTAACCTTTTATGTTATTTTAAAAGGCTGGACTTTCAGCTCCTGTCTGCACAAATTATCGCAAAAAATAAACACAACATTGTGTAAAACTCGGCTGTTAAATTATTGAGTCTTCTTTTTTTTTTTTTTGCATTTTTACATAACGATGTGCTCAAGCTGGCAAAAGACCCAAACTGGCAGGTGACTTTTGTGATTTATCAGCCGCTGTAGCTGTTGAACCACAGACGGGTTCATTTCCCCAGCGTGTTTCACAAATGAGGCCCCCGGTGCCAGAGGCCAGTCTAGTTAGCCAACCTGTGGGCCCTGCTGTACAGAGAGCCTCATATAAAACATTATTATTATTATTCCCTCCCTGGGAGCTGGTTATAGCCGCTCTGAAAACTCATTTCCCTCTCCTCTTGTCCATGTGAATACCTCCTGATAGGCAGAGGGAAGGAGAAAGGAACAATAACTGCATTTCATATGACGGGGAAATGAATAATTTCAACTGCCTGTGTGTGTGTGTGTAAATGTGTAGTGTAGGGTATTGTGCGTATATGTGTGTGTTTGCCTTGTGACATTGTGGAGCGATTGGGCGTTGTGATACACAAGGCGAGCACACAGATTGGAGCATCGATCTTGTTTCCTCGAGAAACGAGAGAGAGGAAGACAGAAACTGAGACCAAAACTAAGACATGGAGAAAGGAGATTCAGCTGCAGAGAAAGTTGTAATAAAGATACGACAGCTAAGAGAATCGTCCACATGGTTATATTTTATCAGCTCATGCTGTAAACTCCTTTTTTAATGTATGATGTCTCAAAAAGTCCATTTTAGTCACCTCATGTGAATTTGACAAATATGGGGAAGGAAAAATTGAAAAAGAGACTGGCCAGAGTGAGAGGTTTTAATTCTCACCTGTCTGTCAACCAGCCAGCTTCAGACTACATGATTTTATTTTAATGTGACTGAGAATTTTGAGCTGTGGATGTATGGGCAATCTGAGCCTGGCAGCCAGGGCTCCTACAAAATTCCATACTCGTTTTAGACTCACATTTCCAGACTTTGAGTTCATATTTCACATCTGAGTACAAGCAGCCAGATATCCGTCATGTAATAAATGCTCTCAAAATCCAACTGTTACCATTTCCTGTTACATTCTGACTATGTATGCAACGATTAGTCGATGTAGTCGACAAAAATCAATGACAGAAATAGTCAGCGACAAATTTAACTGTCAACAATTCATTGGTTACGTCATCACGCATGTTTATAAAGCTGTGGAGCCAAACATTGTTTTTCCAGAGCTGATGGAAGTAGTGGGACCGGGAAATGAGCCGTAAAGAACCCATATCAAAACGGATAAATTCTGGGAGCATTTCACCCTCAACGCTGCAAAGAAAAGGATTACCTGCAAGATTTGTAAGGCAGAACTGACTTATCATGGGAGCACGTCAGTAATGCAATTTGAAGAGGAGGCATGTTGGACATGCTTGCAGTTATAAGCTAAGACGACTCTGTCCATACCTGCGTGCAGGATTCCAGAACAAAGAACAAAAGATATGGCTTGAATGTCAGTGTTTCCCATACATTCATTTATTTGTGGCACCTCATCACGGTTAAAACACGGGCCACCACAAACTGATTTTCTCTTTTTAGAGCTGTGCTTCTCTCTCTCGGTCATGTCTAGAAGGGAACCCTTGATTGCCAAAACTCTGAAGGTCAGCCTTCAGAAAACTTTCATTTACCCATTTTGGACGCTCAGTCCACACACTGAAACAGCAAGCTGGATGAGCTTCCACTGTCAAACATGTCTCCCCAAAGAGAAAGTGAAGTAACCAGTGATGCCTACTTGGATCATTTTCCTTTAAGATATTGAATAAATATCGTATTGTTGTTCCTCCCATATTAATAAGAACCACAAATGACTTGAAAAATGTTATTAAAAAGTTAAAAAATTTTCACAGCACTTTGTTTATTCACTGTGTCCATGGAAACGCAGCCATTAAGGAGTGACGGAAAAGTCTGTTTACTTTTCTGATAAGTACATCACTGCATAACTCATTAATGCTCAGATGAGCTTCATATTTTGGTTATTTGTGATACTTTGCACAGAACATGCAATTAAATAAATGCAATTCAAAGATTTGGTTGCAGATATCTGGATTTTCAAGCTCTAGTCCATGAAAAACACCCTGCTTATATGATCAATACATTTTTAGAATCACTGAATTTAATATTTTAGAAAACAGAATTGTCTGGAAACAAATGTTTTTCCTTACTCTCTTTTCTTTTTTCCGTACTAAAATCAATCCAGGAATCTTGGACAGGTACCACAATGTTTCAGCCTGAAATATTTCAGTTCATCTCATTAGTACTGACCCACAGACAAAAGCTCTAAATCATCCCCCAAGAACTCACTTCAATGATCATATTGATCAATGGACGAACATCTCCTTAATTAGCAGAAATGACTTATTTTTGCCCTGATATAAGAAGGACAAGGTGGGGGAAAAAAGGCAAGTTCATAAACATTCTGAAAGCTAAATATACAAAGAACAGAACCTTAAGAACCTGTCAAACTGAGGCCTGAAAATATTCACACATGCATATTTTACTCATTATCGTCTCTATGAATATGTATCTAACACGCAGCGCAACCTGTTAATGCTAACAGTAGCTGACAAGTTGCAGCAAGTTGTTGTTGTAACTGTCATGAAGCGAGACGAGAACAAAATCACCAGTTTGTACTCCTGTACAGTCAGTGTAGCTTTTGTATTCTGTTGTTTGAGGAAAAGAGATTTTATTGATACCAAGGCCATCAACAATACTGCTTATCAGTCCTTACTGATTCCTAACCAGTTTTCTGTTTTGGAAAAAGCAGGCCTTGATAGGTTTGCAATTTTAACAAAACTTTTATTATCTCGGAGTCTGAACACAGTGTGGAAACAGAGCAGATAAATAGGCTCTCTGCCATGACTTGTTCTTCTTGCAAGTTTCCAACAACATAGACATGAGTTTGACGTCAGTGTTTTGAATTCCAACTGTCAGAAAAACATGCCAGTATAAATAAAAAGGAACCGATCAGCTTGGAGGGATACAACTCCCACTCCCATGGATCGTACAGTTTGGAACTCCTTATCTCTTATTGTCATTTTAATATTGATGCTGGCCTGAACCTGCAGAATATGAAAATGTGCATGAATTTGGGCCAATATGTCACATTTTGATCCCATCAATTAATCCCTTTGAAATTTAAATCAAAATTTTGACCTCACAAAGGTCCGGTTAGGATCAAAACACTTAACTAAAATAAAAGTGTGGTTTGGAGTTAGTCTCAAGGCGTGACTCTATTTTTTCAACAGCGTTGCACCTGAACAATTTTGTGGCTGATCATAGGCACTATTTGGCTGATTTGGCAGAGTTTTAAAGGTTAATGTGAGCCTGAGGAGCTGTGCTATGGCACCAAGCACAAACCAACAAAACACACAAACAGTTAGCCTCAGTTCACCAGATTTTAATGTTTCTTCAAATGCGGTGAAAAAAGAAGAGAAATAGGAATAAGAAAAGAAATAGGCACAACAGGGACTTTTTAGTTCCTGGAGCTCCTTAATTCCCATAATTATTTGGTTAACGAGATGACATGACAGTATGAGCCAGGATCTATCAGGGTGAAGTCATTTCCAACAGGAAACCATCGTTATATAAGCAAATATCACTCCCTCCAAAGCGACAAGCGACTTTGGCAAAATCAGCAATTTTACCTCCAGAACACTGGAGTTGCTGGTTGGTCGCTGCCTCGATCTGTTAGTTTGTTTGTGTTATTTTGTGACTTCTGTGAATCCAACCCAACACTTTAACAAGGTTGTGCCAACCACCATCCGCTGACTATATGGATAAGTACCACCCACCTCAAAAAACCTGAACTAACCCTTATAACAATCAGCTGAGACACACTGATGTTTCTGGTAACAATATTTTTATCACTTAAAGGCAGAATTGTAGCTGTAGTTTACTGTAATAACTGTAATTGAGCCCCGCCCTCCTTAGTTACTGTTACCAAGCCTGCCAAACTTTCCATTCTCGCACTACATTGATGCAGTTTACAGTGATAATGGTGGCAGATTTAACATTGAAACTGGGAATAATTGTTGAAACACGAGGTCTTTGGATCCTTTGAGATGTAAACAAAAGCCGCTTCTCATTTCTAGCTGATGACAGTGGTTTTTGTCGGCTAAAATAAAGACTCACAAGCAGATTTCATAAGTGTAGCTGGCTGATGTAAGCTAACTTCTTTAGTCGGCTGAGAGGTCCATCTCCATCTGACACGTTTTAAAACAAGAACCCTGTGAAAGTGTTTATGTAAAGTTAGCTAACAGCTGCCTGCATAATATAACGTTAATGCTAAAAGACTGAGGCTGAAGCTGGCCAACAGTGTTCAGAAGGCAAAATACGGCAGGTATATCTACATGATAGATGACGGAAGTACACTTATTAATGTGGGGAAAAGGAAGTGCAGGGACTCGATTAGTGTAGCGCACCTTGAGACGGGTCACCCAGCCAAGACCAGCCGGACTGCGATTGCAAAAGAAAGCCGGGATAAGAGCTAAGCTAACTTGATTTAGACTTGAGACAGTGAGCCAGAGAGAGATGCACTGGCGTCAACCCACTTTGATTCTGCATCAGCCCACATCCTCCTCCTCAAACCCCCACAGAACAAATGCAGATGCAGTGGAATCTAACAAGTTTGGCTGGAGGTACTCTTGTATTTCATGTTTTTGAGAGACGACAAAAAAAGACGCCACGGTCCAGACTCATGAAACACTGAGTATCGCTCTTCTCTGAGCCTCCTGCACAAACTTCAACATGTAGAGAAATGGAAAGTTTGACAGCTCTAGCTACGGTTGCATAGCTATAATTTGACAGTTGCTGTTTGGAGGTGGGGCTTAGCGAAGGGTCAATTGCGTGGTATCAAATCATGTCTGTCTGCTTCATCATACAGCACGTCCTCCTTCAAGGCTGATCAAACACCTGCCCTGGGACGGTCGAAATTCATCCATTACAGATAGAGGAAGGGGCAGACACACACACACAGACACACACACACAGAATCAGAGTGTCCTTCAGTATGCAACGAACCAACAGATTGTTTCCTCTCATGTTTGGACTTCAGAGGGCAAAAACTCCATAAAGATCCCCTGCCAACCTGCCTCAGGACACAGGCACGCTCCAACCCCGCTGCTTCAAAGACTTCGTCCTCAGTGTGCATGTGTGCGCACGTATCATTGCATGTGTGTGTTCTCACCCCTGTGCAAGAAAAAACATTTTTTCCTGTGTGCACATGCAGATGAGGGTGTGATTCTGCATATAAGTGTCTGTGTGTGTGTGCGTGTGTGTGTGTGAACAGGAGTACCATGCCTTGTACAGGAAGTAGTCGTGCTAGGTAAACAGGAGTGCGGGCTAATCCTGTGAGGAATGGGAATTCTGCATTAGCATTTGAATAGCGCACCGTGCCATGAGTACTGCTGACAAAACTCACACACATCTACGGTCCTGGTTTACACTCGCACACAAATACGCTGCATATATTCAGAGCTGAAGATATAGCAGCCAGACACACGAAGCTTATATGTACATGGGATCCTTCAGAGGAAAAAAATAACTACCTGCTGATTGTTTTTGGAGGTTTATCCACTGGGGGTTTCTGAGCTCCAATTTGCTTCACATTTACACACCTCTGCACATTCTCACCTGCAAGCTGTCCGACACAACCACGGGCTGCATTTACATGCACATTAATAATGTGATTATACTGTAATTAGGCCAATAATGAGGGTAAGAGCCCATGTAAACATCTGATTACATGCAAGTATGCATAATCGCAGGAACATATGCCGGTGTCAGGATGAAAAGCTTGCCGTTTCAAATTTTGTTATGATATTTTTTTCCCCCCAAACCTAAAAGACAATGGGCAAGTTTTGGTCCTTTCCTTTGACCTTTTCCAGGTACCTTTTTAGCAGGATTCTGACATGCATTTTGTTCACTTGAATTTGTTTCAGTTTGGGTTTTTGTGCCGTAGTTCCTGCACTCCAAAAGGCAGACTTCAACTATTAGGGTGAAGTGCTGAATGTCACTGGTCAAACACAAGTCTCAAGACTGCAAATATGTGTGTGCAGTATTCATGCACTCAGTAGCAAGCATTTGTTGCCAATATTTTGTGGTAAACTTCTGAACTAATCTAAACTAGAATTACCACCTCGCAGTTGTATGCCTCTGGCAACCAGTCAAGCTGCAGTTTACATCCATGTCTCTCATATAACTGTAGTGAAGATTTTGAAGGAATTTAATAAAAGGTATTTAGTGTATTAGGTTTTTGGTAGAGTGGAAGATCTCACTATATTATCATGTGTGATTCCAGTGAATGATTTCCAGTGAGAAACAATGCGTCTTCACTGGGAAACTATTTTTACAGAGGACGACAGGGAGCTGAGCATTACGATGTCACAGTGAAGTTGACCTTTTGGATATAAAATGTCATCAAATCATCATTTTATCCTATTAGACATAAGCGCATGACTTCTTGAGTTATGGCCAAAAACCTCGACCTTTAACCACCGCATTCCAGTCAGTTCATTCTTGAGTTCAAGTGGAGATTTGAACCAAATCTGAAGAAATTTCGTCGAGGCGTTCTTGAATGGGACTGACATGAGGTCACAGAGATCGGGACCTTTGACCTTTAATCTTCAAATGTATGTACATAAAGAGGGATGGACAAGCTGCAAACATAATGCCTCCGGTCACAGCTGTCACTGGTGCAGAGGCAGAAAAAAAAAAGTCTTTCATGCAAAAAATGGCGCCTCAAACAAAGCCATTGCTATTCAATCTGCCACAGTTTTAGTTCACCAGCTCTTAATGATCCTTCAAACAAAACAGCAACAGGAATGCGTAACAGGGACTTTTTGGTTCTTGGAGCTCATTAGTTCAGAGTATTTGGTCAACAAGAGACATACAGTACGAGCCAGGATCTATCAGGGTGAAATCTGTTGTACAACAACACAAAACTGCAGGCTGCTTGTATGCAGCAACAAGGAGTGCTTGTCACTGATGTTAATGTTGGAACTTGAGAGCTACAGTAGATTACATTAGTTTTATTGCTGGGAAAACAACCTAAAGGCAAGAGTGGTGCAGGTTAAAAAGACAGATATACTCCTGAACAGACACTCAGTTGACAGCGGACGTGGTTCTGCTTATACTGCACTGGGTGTCTGCATATACAGACCACTGGCTACACTTACATGCACACTACTTTTCCACTAATATTCAGATAATGGCAATATTCTGAAATAGATACAGGTTACAGCAGTTTGTGATACACAACCTCTTACACTCTGTGCTGTAAACAAATCAGCTAACAAACAGTTTGCAAAGCTGGAATAGAGATGCGTGCACAAAAGAAAATCTCAGATTTGTGGTTGGAACGAGAAACATACCTACTTTTAAACATTACTTTAAACATTTGGTATCAATATATTTTTGGATGTGCACAAATATTGCACTGCTGACCTCCTCAAGAAGGCGGTTAAATGTATGAAAGAGGGAGACTGTGTTTGCATGATCAAACAAGTCTGACACCGGTGGAAAACAGCAAGAAGCATCCATAATCAGAGTATGCACAGCTGCATGTAAATGGGAGCATTAAAGGAATATTCATTTTCATTAGCCATCTAAACAGCTTAGTGGGAATATGGTCTTTTTCAGAATGAAGGCAAAACCTGGGATAACATGTCGCCATTAATACATTCAAATGGACAACATGACAGCTCCCTAAAAGTGAAACCAAAACATCTCCATCGCCCTCTGGTGGCTGGCTGCAGTATGTTTTCTGACATTTACATAGTTCTTATAACACTGTTAGTTCTTACTATGTTGGCAAAGCAAAATATTCCTGCAGGAATGCAGTTTTCCACGACTGCCTTAATAATTACGTTTTATTGGGCTGTATTGAAGGATACTGTTATAAGCCTAGTGTAGCGCCTTTAAGGGCGGTGTGTAAGTATATGTGGCGTGCAAGTGAAGGAGAGTGAGCGTCAGGCTGCCAGTGCTGCTCATAGCAGAGCAGAAACTTAAACTTAGCAGAAAGCCGTCAATCTGGCAGTAAATGTACAGTGCAGGTTGCAGTGTGTCAGTTAATAAATGCTGCAGCTTCTCAAGACCAAGAAAAGTCTCGTCTGTTATTTCCCAACTGCTGCAAAAGTGAAAGAGGTTAGCACTGGAGTAAGCTGAGCAGGAAAGGCTAACGTTAAGCTAACGCTAATGCTGGCATTGCGCCCTTACAACGCTGGCTCCGGCACAGTCGTACCCCTTTCAGAAACTTCGTAATCCAGCCGTAACTGCAGTGTCTTTTTTGAAGACGTGGTAAAATAAATCTTAACCATTACTTATGACCTGCTAAAGGTGTCTTATTTTCTCATTTTTACTATGCTGTGCTCAGGATGCTTCACCGACCCAAAGCATCGACGAGACTCAACAATCAACTCCCTAAAAAACTGTTACTTACAAATCCTACTTATTCTACCTTTAAGGAGACAACTAGCAGAACGTACCATCAAATCTTGCACAAGAACATCAGGTTTTAATTCATAAGGCTGTATCATATACTGATCCTGTTTGAACTCATGTTTGAATAATATATCAGTGCAACAGAAACGGCCAAATTTACAGTAGGTTTCTTTTTTTATGATATGAACAGACTGTGTCCTTGGTAATGATGATACAAGGCTGCTGACAGATCCTACATTTTTACACTGGGTGTGAAAAACTGTAGGATTAAGTTGGCAGGTCTGTATCTGGCACGGGTATTAGCCGAGGTGTGTAACAGTATGTGTGTTCTGACTTGAAAATGATACGCTCACACACTGACTGCCCCGCTGAATGAAGACAGATTCTCTCATTTGCTTGTGGGCTCACATCTCACAGAACAAGTCCACACAAGACAGTCTTTTTTTCTTCTTCTTCTTCTACTTCTTCTTCTCCTGATCAGCTAAGTGGTTGCAGCTGTTTCTACCCCTTCTACTGAAGTACTTTAATTACATTTCAAATTTCATATCAGAGGCATTTAGCTGAGGATCTTCTCCGGTCAACTTACAATGAGAGCAACAGCAGATTAAGCCTCAATGCCTGCATTATCCACCGTTTGAAAAACACCTCCTACTCAGACAAATTTAAGGCGAGCCTCAAAATTAAGACAAAGTGTGGCGCTTCTTTAAGAACTGTTGATGTCTTAAGAGCTTTGTTGACACATAATTATCATACTTTCTCTCACTGGATTCTCTATTTTTCACAAATTAGGCTGAGTTTCTCTGAAACTGCATTTCATAAATTAACTCCCATTAGATCCCCTTTCCCTTTTTAAAACACCAGCTAATATCTTTTGTTAAACTAACCTCAACATCAGCTCTGCCTGCTCTCATACCTCACCGCCTGTGGTCTTGTGTGTCTAATATTTCTACCCCCGTCATTTCAGACCTGCCCTCTCCTACCTGTCCACTAAAGGCCACTGCAGAGGTTCAGGCTCCTGCCCATCGTCTGACCTCCATCGCCTGTCTGCCCAGCTGCTCCCCACTAGTCATTATATCCAGTATATGTAGCAGACTTTTCTGCTGCCCTCAGTGATTCAGCTCATGTTATGCCTGCCTGTTCTGATGAACCATTGCCTTGTTTTTTTTATATCCGCCTGCTTGTCTTTGGTTTTGTTTGCCTGATCTAACTGCCTTCATGTGTCCAACATACTGAGAAACAAGACTGAGGCTTTCGTCAGACTGCCAGCCCAAATCCTATTTTTTGGCATAACCAGTTTGTATCCAGATTGATTTTTTAGCAAGTTTGGACAGCAAAAAACCACATGAAATGTGATTTTTGCAAACTGGATCCAAACCTCATTTGGAGGTAGTTTGAAGTGTGATTCCAAACAGATTTCTACACATGCGTCTCAGCCTAACCTCGAATACCGATGTTTTGTCACCACCCCTCAGCAATTCATATAGACGCGCTAGGTACCTGTTAGCAGCTAAAAGAGACATACCAGGCTTTCAAGTGACTTCAGTGTAAATTCATCCACAGCTGTATGAGATGCAAAGGGCTTTCAACGTAGTATAAAGAGTGAGGAAAGTTCACATATGGCTCAAATAAACACAGGATTTTCACCCAGGAGACCAGGTTTGTGCTCCACGTGAAAACCAAAACATTATGAAAAGTTGTAAGGTACGTAACGTGCGTTACATGCATATTATAGGCCAATTGTGATTTGTGATATTTGGCTATACATAAAACTTGGCTTGAGTTGACGTGATATATTGTATGTCACGTGATGTAGCGATAGAGGGTATGCATTAGGGTTGGGCGGTATGTTAAAAGTTTCTAACTGCCCATCGTCAGCCCATCAACTGGTGACTGGTGATATATTCACCCCCCTTCACCCCCCACCCCTGACCCACCTCTTCAAGTCTCAGCTGGGAAATGTGTGCAAGTGGCAATTTCACTGTTGCACACCACGCCCGATAAACAAAACAAACCCACAAAGTGTCAAGAAATTGAGCATTCTCATGCCTATGTTCCTTTGTAAACAGAGAAATACAACCATACACCTTCTGAAATGAAGTTTCTCTCTTTTCCCGAACTAAGACAAGCTTAATTGGCTCGTTAACTCATCATAAAACGCACATCATTCAAACTCATTTCAAAGAGTCTGACTCTGCAGGCTGTTTATCTCTCACTCCTCACCCAGCTCAGCACACTCATGGTCCGGCTGAGTGGGTGTGTACTGTGCCGGTGGATGAGAGCGCAAAGTAGAGCTGTCACTCCGCAGACCATTACATGAGCAAAATATAATGACATATATCGCCCCAAAAATCGGCCAAAAAGACCAGCCAGTGATGGTTTCAGCCCATCATCGAAACATGTGGCACAAAAACAATCCAGTCCAAAGAAGTCGTCCTCACCAAGTGAATCGAACTTCCTGAATCAGTATTCAGGCCTGTTACAGAGCCAAGCTCAGGTATATTAACTGGCTGCCACATCAGGCCTCTGTTCAAATGTCGGCTGCATGTTTCAGAGAAGTGTCATAATGAAGTGTCACCGGTCTGCTCTGATTTGATATCATGTCATGAAGGAAGTACGAGACTTATTCTTTTAATCCAACTGTAGCTCTGAAACTCAGATTGTTTCAGAAGCACACACACATGTTTTTGCCTGAAGGTGATCTTACAGTAATGCGTGTTTATGCAGTGTGCTCAGACTTTCTAAAAGCTTTCATTTAGCGACTGATGTGCATTTGCATTTTACATTTTGGCACTGATTAAATAACTGATGCTCAGATCCAAAACAGTTCACACTGACAAGAACAGCAGAGCAAGTTTCAGGTCTTTGATCAACAGCATTTCAAGCAACCAGCAACAAGCAGCTCGGGGAGGTCAGAGGCCACAACACGCTGTGGATCAATAGAACAAATAATCTTGTGATACAAGAACATAACATATATTCTAGGCAACTACAAGGAACACAAAGAGCTGAGTGGAGAGCGATTAGATTTTATGTGCAGCTCTTTGCAGCATTTATGTATTTCTGTTGTCTCTACATAAACACTTGTCATGTTGACACAGACTGCTGAGTCTCGGCGTGCGGTCGAGGAGCTGAATATGCAGCAGCCCTCACATACATACAGAAATGCATTGCACAAACATTCATACAAAGGTCTTTCCATGTGAAAATCTTCTGTTGTGATGCCTTTGAAACATTCATTAAAAGTACACTGAACTGGGTGGATTTTGCCTTTAGTGCAGAGTGACTCACAAATAAAGAAATAAAGTCTGATTCTGCTCCAAGTAAGTTTCATTATTGAAAGCAGAAGACACAGCTAACCTTCATGGATACTTCACTTTTACTGTGCTGTTAACGTGAAACCTCACACACTCAAACCTGCAATTTTCCTGTAACATTTTTAGATGGGCTCGTAATGTCTCTAGTTGCAAAGAGTGACTTTATGGATTCCTGTTATATTCGTCCAATATTCCTATAAGCACATATAGTGTTTGCAATGCAAATTAAGTAGAGTTTATGCTACTTTAGGTGTATTTTTATGTCCTCTCATCCCGCAGTATTCCTATAGAGAAGCATTTCCTGAAAATGAGGGCTGTTGTAGGATCTCTGGCATGTACGTGTGTGTGTGCTCGTAGTTCAATAATACAAGGTAAGAGAGGCAGGATCAATACAATTTATCCCACCAGCCACAGTTAACATGCTGCAGGTCTTTTGCATAACAGACATCCTGCAGTGCACACTGGGTGCAGGCACCAAGCGGGGTCGAAAATGAACATGATTATCTTCAAAGGAGCCCCAGCAATCTGATAATGATTTTATATAATCATGAGAAGCCCCTATAGTGGATGTATGGACATATTATTAGGGTATTATATGAATATCATGTATTGTATTATAATAGGAAATAAAAGAAATAGCAAGTTGAGCGTTATATCATTATCTATAGAGCTACTACAGACAGGGAAGGTGTAGGAATATCCCGTGATGGCATGGGAGGTAAACGTACACTGATAGCAAAGATAAAATTGAGAAAGTAAAGATTTAAAATTACAAAACAGCAGATTCCCTTTAGTTTACTCTGGGAGCTGACAGAAGAAACACTCGTAGGAGAAAATAACTTAACATATATTCATTTACCTGAATTAAGTTCTTATAGAGTTTGGCACTTTTGGCTAGATTTTTTGTTTGTTTTTTTTTTGCCTTAAATTATCTGTTAGAAGGAAATATTGCCCTTTTTGCTCCACTGAACTAGTTGCATATTTAGAATTAATTTTCATAAGATGAAAAAGTCTCAAAAAGGAGTAGGAATCCCTTCAAGTTAAACTAAATGTTTGTGTCATTTGTACCAAGAACAATTACAAGAATTAAACACACGCATTAATTTGTCCTTCATTTACTGTCCTTTTACTGCTCATCAGTGGTGGAGGAAGCAATCAGGTCTTTTACTTAAGTAAAAGTACCAATACCACCACCAATAGTGTTGCAAGTTAAAGTCCTGCATTAAAATGTTACTTAAGCAAAAGTATGTAAGTATAATCAGGAAAATGTACTTAATTATTAAAAGTAAAAGTACTCAATACAGAAAAATGTCCCCTGTGACTGTTATACTATTATATCATTAGATTATTATGACTCGTGCATGAATGTAAAAGCAGTCCAACTAATAATTATTTCCTTTGTAGATAAATCTGCTGATTATTTTCACCATCAATTGAGCAAATTCTGAAAATAGCGAGAAATTACTTCACAATTACTCAGAGCTTTATGTGACACCTTCACAATGCATGTTGTGTCCAACCCATAGTACAAAATTTTAAATATTTTTTGTTTTGTGTGGGAAAAAAGCAAAGTAACTAGTAACTAAAACTGCAAGATAAGCTGCTAGAAGTATAAAGTGTCATGAAAAGACTCAAGTAAGCCTACGAGTACCTCAAATTTGTACTTGAGTAGAGTACTTGAGTAAATATACTTACACCACTGCTACTAATTTGTTTGCTTTTACTCAATTTCAAACAGAGGAGTTTTACTTATTGTTACATTTACTCAAGACTCATAAATTGCAAACTTTTTGCAGTGCACCACTGGATGACATACTATCGTAAATTATGAGTTACACAGACATCACAGCCAAACTACCAGTATTTATACATACGTTAATGCCATAAAACACCCAGAAACCAGCAGTGGAAAGTAACTAAGTACATTTACTCAAGCACTGTACTTAAATACAACTCTGACGTACTTGCAAGCACTTAAATAAATAAAATCAATCAATCAATCAATGTACTACACTTGAGTATTTCCATTTTATGCTGCTTTATACTTGTACTCTACAACTCTAATTCTCTAATTTGCTTTTAAGATGAAGATTTTACATAGTGGAAGCATCTAAAAAACAACATATTGTGAAAGAGTTTTGGCTTCTGACGTCCAAAAATCAAAGATAAGAGAAAAGGTCCAAAAACGTAAGACAGATTTATGTATGAGAACCCCGGTGAGAGGAGGGTCCCTGAAAAACCTGGAATAAAAAGCTTTGTTGGTTTTGTTTGAATTTTTCCATTTAAGTAATATGTATCATAACTAAATTAAAATTTACTAAACTGACTTTTAGACTACTGATTAAATATCCATGAGTATATTTTTAATTGGTTAAACTCAATGGAAATTAATGATTAATCGTTAACATCCTTACTCCAAACCTGTGCTGCTGCTGCTGCTGCTGTGTTTAGGTTTTCACCCATATATCACTGTCTTCATCAGCTCATTTGTGATCAAATCACTTTATTGGCTACAAAAATACAGATAAAAGGTTTGGCTATTAATTCAAATTGTACTTGGTACTTATGATTTTAAATGTAAATAAGCAGATTACACTATAGATCACATGCTGCCACACCAGTAACTTTGTTTGTTTGTTTCAGCCAATTTGTCTGAGTTAACTTACTGTTCATATACTTTGAGTTATGACATGATACAAATACAAAGTTTGTGTGTATTTGACTTTCTAGCAGACCATAATGTTTAGAGGCTGTTTGATTTACCAGAGTAAGTCGATTTTTGGAACCACACAGTGCACTGTGTTGGACTTGTCTGTAGATGAGGTAAAACTATGAGTAAAAGAAGAATTGTTTAATATGAGAAAATAGTGGCATACTTATGTTTATGATAACAGGATCCCCATGAAGACCTGTAAGAATCCCTGGTAACCTTAATGGATGCATCACTTCTACAAAATAGCTCATATTTAATAATGTTTTAATGTTTTGCTTTAATGTATTTTGCACTTTCATCTGCTCTAAATGCTCTTTTAAATATTCTTTTATGTTCCTAATTCTTTATTTAATGTGGTGGGATTTTGTGGGTTTCTGATTTATTTATTTTTTAACTCTTGTTCTGTAAATCTTTTAATATGGAAAGCACTTTATACTTCAGCTTGAAAAGTGTTATATATATAAAAAAAGAGCTTACTCATGTACCCTTTGTTTATTATTACTAGTTGTGGTCTGCATGGCAATATTTTTAATTTATGTCGTATTATACAGAAAATCATCCATTCTCTTATTCTATCATCTGTTGATCGCAGTCACTCACTAAATGGTTAAAATGGCTCTTGGATCCTTGTGTTTGAATGTGCTCACCAGCTAAAGGTTATACTGTCCAAATTATTTATTTAATAGCGTAATGCATACTTAAATAGGCTACAAATAAAAGTACAGACTTTAAAAAAAAATACTAATAAAAGCACAAATGTCCAAATAAACTAATTACAGTAACTTCAGTATGTGTAATTAGTTACTTCCATCCCTGTAACTGTTGCAGTTTAACTTCCAGCATGTTTCTTCCCAACTCCTGCTGACCAGCTTGATTAAAGTTAATTATCTGAATACTTCTTTCTGCCAAAAACCAGCCACTAATTTCACTAAACTCCTGATATTGGCACTTTAACACAGGATGGAGCGGTATTATGAGTTTTCTACAGGAGATTAACCTCCAGCGTGACTGCTGTGAACTCCACACACACCCTGGAAGTCCCTCCTGTCATATCTTTGATTCGGACACACACTCAAACACACACACGTGAGGAGGTGATAGTATCTTCACTTCACCTGGTTGTACGCTGTCTCTCCGCCTCCCGCTGCTCCTCCTCCTCCTCCTCCTCCTGCTCCTGCTCCGGTACCGAGCTCCGGCAGCTTCCTCCGGCTCAGCACCAGCAGGTAAACCAGCGCTCCCAGCCACACCAGCACCGCCACGGCCACCGCCAGCCTCCGACAGAGACGCTTCATTTTCCGTTCAGGAGGAGCCGGCGGCGCCCGCAGCCCGGCTGCCGTCAGAATCCCATTTTACACAAGCGAGAAAACAAATGAAACCGAGCGGCCGACCCGCGACAACTAACACGCACCAACTAACGCGCACAAGTCCGTCCGGTCCCGCTGCCGGTTACACACCGACTACACCGCGCGCGCTCTGCCTCTCTCAACTCTCTCAGAGGCTCGAGCGCTTCTCTGACACGCCTGACAGCCGTGTGCGCGTGCGTTCCTGCCAGCGTGCGTGCGTGTGTGAGTGTGAATCAGTGTGCTTCTCTGAGGGTGTCCTGGACCCTCCTGAAGGTTTGAATGGGAGAGCATGGAGCTCCACCTGCCGACACCCACAACTACTCCACTCAAGTAGAATAGGATAGAATAAAATAGAATAGAATAGAATCAGGGCTCAACAATAAGGATTCCCCACTATAGGCAAGTAAATCTGGCAACCCGACTGGCCAAGTGGTAAAAAAAAAAGAATTGAACTATTAAACTTT
Source organism: Lutjanus campechanus (assembly GCA_027495735.1). NCBI lineage: Eukaryota > Metazoa > Chordata > Actinopteri > Lutjaniformes > Lutjanidae > Lutjanus > Lutjanus campechanus. The sequence goes on along the minus strand of JAJHUR010085907.1, from coordinate 4,528 downwards.
AATAGATAATCTATTCATTGTTAAAGTAATTTTTCATATAAAATGGCAGCCTCTCAAATATGGAGATTTTCCTTTGTTTATCTTATTAAACTGACCATCTCAAGGTTTTAGACTGACAAAAGAGGCATTTAAAGGCATCACCTTGGACCCTTTGTGTTAATTCATAGATGTTGCAGCACTAGATTAAAAATTGACTTGAGGCAAGTAGATTTCTGAATTGAATAGAATAGAACAGACTCAGGTGAAGAGAGGACAAAAACCAGTCAGAAGAAACAGAAGAGACAAAAGCAGGTCGACTGGTCGAACAACAGAAAATTGATCTGCAACACATCTGCCTATGGATTATTCATTTAAAGGAACAGTTCACCCCACTACTTTCTTTTTTATCATAAAAAGAGTAACTGCTAACAACAAGATCTGTATTTTTGATTTTGGGGTGAACTGTCCCTTTTAAGTACTTTTAAATTAAATAATTGTTTTTTTTCCAAACATACAGTCCAGCTTTTTGTTTTAATCTTTTGGTACATACATGGATTTTGGACAAAACCAGATGTGAAACTGGCCAATTTCAGATGTTTTCCAGACAAAAATGAGCTGATGGCTCGACCCCAAAACGTCTCTATTTGACTGTTGATGAATTAGACTCATCTGCTATCTTCCTTCCTAATGACTTGTAGCAGCTTTAATAAAAAATGTAAATGCTCATTAGTTGCAGCCTCTGACCAAAGACAAAAATAAGAGAGTAAAAGGGAATATTGCATAATTACTGTAGACTAAAATAAAATCCCCCAAAAGGATCACATGGCAGGATGAAGCAGCATAAAACTTAAAAGAACACAATTAAAAACAAGTCAAAGAAGATAGAGGTTTCTACCATAAAAGCCATAAAAATCCACAATAAATGTCCAAACAAGGCACATATATAGAGACAGGGAGCAAAAACAACTGTGCCTAAAGAGGAGAGGAGATGGGATCAAAAAAGATTTGAGGTGAGAAGAGATGAGAGACACAGAAAGAAGAACACACAAGGAGGGAAAAGATGAGGTGAGGAACTGAGAAAAACCTGAAAAAGAGGAGCACATGAACAGACAAGTTGACAAGAAAAAAACTGCCAGTTATCCCACATTTTATTTCAATAAATTATCAGACTCACCACTGAGTACATGGCTCCATCTTATCGTTATTAATAAAACACGTGGAACGAAAATAAAACCGATTCCTCAAATGTGAGGAACCTGAGGAGAAAGCACCTCTTTACTGTCTTAGTGCACCATCTAGTGTTGAAGCAGAGAAACTGTCCTGTGTCCTGTCTCCAGTGTGTTAAACCTCAACGATTAGAAACTCACTATGTGGAGAGACTTTTTCACTGAAATGGAAATTAATGTCTCAAAACTCAACATCTCCACAGTACACGGAAAGAATTATAACTCCTACTCAAGCTGATCTCAGTTCAGCATTTTGAAGTTTAAAATATCATATAATAGAACAAGTGAACATCCTGTAATGTCAGGTTCAGGAAGAGCTGTTCACTAAACTAAACTTCACTTAAATCTATTTGTGTTTATGGTGCAGAACTGAAATCAGAAGATGCAAACTGAAAGCCAAAGCAGCAATGACAGAAATACACACACGCACCAGTCACCCTTTGATACAAACACTGAAGTGGCTGAACACTGAATTTAAATTATATGACACCTTTAGCACAAGTTTCAGCGAGTTACTGAAGTCTGTGGACAATTTTACTGTCTTAAGACTGCAGTTATAACATTTGCATCAGCCTCTTGGTTGTAATTCCAAGTCAGAGATATCAGGAATGTCTGATCTATCTTCTACTTCTACTTCTTCTACTGAGTAAAAATCTAAATCAAGAAATTTTCAAGCATTTTTAAGCGTTTCCAGCACCTTACAGCTGTGGTAAATATATATGCTCAAAATGATTACGCCATATTTTATATTTTCATCATTAAATCAGGTGTGATTGTGCTGCAAACAATCAAAATTATGTTTTATGACAGAATTGCACAGAAGGGTGACAAATTAAAGGAAAATACGACAAAGCTTTATGTTTCTGTTAGTAGACTTGTCATCCTTTGTAACCTGACTGAGCACCTTAATTAGTATCTTTATTAACACCCGTGTTTATTATTTCATGTCAACATGGCTGCTGCGAAAAAAGGTCTAATATAAAAAAGAAACTATACAATTGTTGCATCTGGTTTGATGCTTAAACACGTTAAAATGATGTGATACAGATTAGATAGCTTTATCAGAATTGACAGATTGGCTTTTTCATAACCAGTTGAGTTCTCAGACCTGTTTGAGCTACATCAGCTCCCTACACGTGGTTTAGACTCTTTACTTCAGTAAAAGTCCTGAATTTAAAACCTTAAGTTAAATTATTTAAGGACTTTCAGCAAAATCTACTTAAAGTATCAAAAGTGAAGGCGCTCATCATGTAGTAAAATGATCCATGTTCATGTTTTACTATTATATCTGATGTTTTTGGATTTGTCACCTCTACCATCAACACTCAAAAATATTTCATACAACTGATTAATTCTTGAACGTACCTGTGAGTCCATAAAAAGTCTCTTTCATGGAGCTGCTGCCTCTGTGGCTGAGGGAGGACTGTTACAGAACCAGAGGTGAATATATGTATATATAGTGGCTTGGCCAAACCAAATAACACACGAGGGGAAAACAAGATTGACACCAGCTACAACTAATACAAGGCATAAACTGATCTCCCCTCTGACTTGGCAGTACATGGTTCAGTCTGACTGGGTGGCTCCAGTATTTAAGGGTCCTCAGCCCACAGACACAACTTTTGCTCAACCAGGAAGAGAACTGCCCCCCCCAACAACCCAAAGACAAAGAAGCACATGGTTAATACAACAGAAAAGTACAGTGTAAGAACGTGAGCACTCTATTTAAACAGTGTGAGGATAAAAGCGATTCAACAACGACACACTAAAAAATGTTTTAATGTTTTACTAAACCAACTGCTGGATTCAGGCTGCAGGGTCATAGCCTGGGTAGGTTTGACTAAACCTTGGGTTAAAAATAGTAACCCAGTGCAAAGGGTTGGAAATGTATGCTGAAATCGGCTAAACATGCTTCGTAGTCCCTCTTTTTTATCCGCATGGACACTTGACCTGAACGAATCAGACATTCGACCTGCGGTGCTCCAGGATTTAATTGGACAGTAAAGCTATACCAAGATATTGAATGTTACAGCAGCTTAAATACAACCAGATAATCGTTTACCGTGAACTGAAAACCGTGTTTCAGCTTCTTAACTGTTGAGCATCAGCGAGCTGGTGCGACATACATTGTTATAATGCCAGTACAGGCAATGGTTAGCTGCTAGTGATAATGTGCCAGATTTTAGGTAGTTTTTCAACCCACCTTTTGGTAGCTTTAACTCAACAACTGGGTGATTTTTACCCGTTTTTGGGTTGGAAATATAACCCATAACCCAACCTTAGTGGGTTATAATAACCCGTGACTGGGCCATTCCCTTTTTGACCCAGCACTAGGTTACTGAAATATTTAACCGAGCAGTTTTTAGAGTCAGTGTTAGCATGTGTGGCTGTGCTCATCACAACATTTGGCACTCGTATAGAGCCACAACATATTCTCTGCATCTCCAACTGTGTACAGAAATGTACTAAAAATGGTGAAACTACTGGTGTTAAAATGTTTAAAGGGACATTCATCCTCAAATCCAAATGTTTTTCTCTCATCTGTTTGTTCATCTGGACACTGTAGTTTTGGTGTGAGTTGCAGAGTTTTGTCTTCTCTCGGATATGATGAAATATAATATAATGGAACTAAATGGCACTCGACATTGTACTTAATAATTGAATAAATGTGCTTCGTTAGTACTTAGCAACCTTATAGCGAATGATATGGCAATATAACACTGACAGGTTATTTTACTGCCTAATGAGTACTTTTACTTTTGATAAAGTAAAGTTTCTTGCTAATACTTTTGTACCTCTACTTACTTTTACTTTTACTTGAGTAAAAAATCTGAATACTTCTCCACCAGCTTCATATCTCAGTCTTCACCACAGAAAACTGCAGCTGACCAAGCAGTGAGCTCAAGGTCCACTTACAGCGTTACAGTCCTCATGAGCACTTCCCCGTCTCAAAAAGAAAACCAGAAATGAAACTATTCAGATAGGCCATCACTGTCCCCTCAGATACCACAATGATGCATCACTGAATAACTAATAAAAATGTTTTAGTATTCTAAATAATGATTCATTTATATTATGGTGAAGCAGAAGTTTTAGAAACTTGATATCGTCTTTCTTTGCTCCCATATTTAAATAGGAAGAGCTTTAAAAGCTGCAGAGTACAGAGTTCATTTTGGTGGTAATCATGTGAAATGACAGGGTTTAACTTTAACTTGCCTGGTCAGGCAGGTGGGTCAGAAATCTACTTGTCCTTAAGTTATTTTTTACTTGCCCCGATACACATTGTTTCCGCTGGTTTCCGGTGGCGCTGCTCTGCTGGCGAC
>JAJHUR010085905.1:0-13262 GCA_027495735.1 Lutjanus campechanus | reverse complement strand
AGTATTACAGATTTAAGCATCACTTTGTGTGTTTAAAAGAAAATACCTGCTGACTCTAAAGAGAAAACACAAGTGGGAGTTCGTTGTGGTGAAAAATGGTCATGAGAAAAGGCTACAGGCAGTTGTGCTAAATCATTACAGTCATGGTCGTATTGCCTTTAAGACATCAGCATGAATTCTCCATTGTAGTTGATGAATGTAGTACACTTTCACCCAGATTTCACCCTATACTTCACAGCTGCTAGTCAGAGGTAACCCCACTGATCATGAATACCCACTTGTTCCCAGATGCTGCCAGCAGGAAGCGTTTAGGGAGCAAACACAGTAGATTTGTTCGTTTGTAATGTGTGAAGTGAAGATTGTTGAGCAACACTTACTTGAATGACTTATTAGAGTTCCTTTTTTACTCAAAATGCATTTCCTTTTACTTATTTATTGCTACTGCAATAAATTCTTGAATTCTCAGGACAAGTGCAAGTCTTTCCATATCATGTGCAGTATGTTTGCATCATTTCCTCCTGATTGCATTCTTGATCACTGCCAATAGAACAACAATATGCAGGTCCTCATACCACTTAATCTTTTGTAGTTCATATTGTAATGATGGGTGTGTATATCCGAATTTATACATCAGGGAACCGAGCTGTCACTTGTTGCATACAGTGTCACAACCACTAAAGGACTGTGCAAACATAACTCTGTTTTAAGGTTTGAATATGATGACAAAAACACAGCTAAGGTTCTGAATGCGCACTCACTTCAAAGACACTCTTCTCTTGCAGCTCCTTAAAAAATTTCACTCTTTTTGGTCTTTCTGTGTGCAGCGATCGTACAGCCGTGAGCTCTTTGAAGAGGTGATATCGAAGATGAGGAAGGCTGGTATTAAGTCCTCCATCGCCATCGAAAAATTCAAGCTGCTATTGGAGAAGGTGGAGGAAATAGTCGCCAAGAACTCCCAGTCTGAAATGGACTACAGCGACGCACCTGACGAGTTCAAAGGTGTGTATATGTCTGTGTGTTGTGTTTGTGTTCGTCCTCAGTGTGTATAAATTTAAAGTCTGTATATCCAATAGAGGTAACTGTACTCACAACTAGATCTGCACAATTTATTGCAAATTGAAATCGCAGTATTAACTAAATTGCAATTTTTTATCAGAAGGAAAAATGTGAGAAAATAGCATAGAGAGAGCCCTGAGCTACAAATCTTTTTCTCCAGAAGAAAGAAAACATGTTTTTTGGGTACAGATTCCAACAAATATCACATCCTCATGGTTTTAATAGTTCCTCTAATCATTCCTACCTATTGTATTATAATTTCAGTCAAAATAATCGCAATCTAACTTTTTTACCATATTGTGCAGCCCTACTCACAAACAACACTATGTGTTAATGTTTTGTACTGTATATGTATATGTGCTTTATAATCAATCCCATGTTATCAGAAGGTCTATAATCCTGTGTAGTACACATATTTTTATTTCTCATTTTTCTGTACATGTGTCAAAATTAAAGAGGCCCAAGCCTATTTGGATGTTTAGTTCAAAATCATAAAATTTATGATAATTATTATAGACATCAATAAACTGACAATAACCAATAAACTCACAATCTTTTACCCCATGCAGAGAAAGTCACTTGCTCAGAAGTCTGGTGTGACCTCGGGTCAATCAGTGCAGACAGATGGGATCATCAGCGGTCCTCTGTTGGTGTTGAATTCCAAACATTTGCAGGGGATTTTGCAGCTCATAGAGGTCATATAGACAGCTTAGAGCAAGGCTATCCTATAACCACAGACTTAATATAATCTAGAACGAGAACGTGGCCCACATACCGCCTTTGATTCCCAGTTATGCCAGCCAACCCACCACAGTTGATGGGAGTGTGCCGGACAGGAGACTGGAGGATCGTCTTTCAATGTGGTTAAAATCTCCCATGCTAGGTTTTATTTTTGTAACACACAAGTTGCGATGTAACAACCCTGTGACATTTCAATATAGGGCACACTTTAACAAAAGCTCTTACTGAGAATTTATTGGATATTTTCTTTACTGGTGTTTTTATAGGAGCACCAATATTGCTGTCAACATTTCTTTTTCAGGAGTTAGGTTTGGTCACAAATGTTTGAAGACATGCCTTACATGGAGATAATATTGAATTTATTTATTTTTCATTAATCTCACAGAACTTTTTTAATTTGTTTTAGTTATTTCATTATATTTATATTTATTAATTGACAATTCAAAGACAGTTGCAAAATCCTGAGTGTAGATGTGCTTGTTGTAGGGATCAACTGATATAATTTTTTTTCAGGGTCGATGCTGGTTATTATTAATCAAGGAGAACAAGAACCCGTATTTGGAACTGATATACATTTGCAATAAAAATTTAAAAAATTGTGTCAAAATTTAGAATGACCATTTTCTGCTACTTTATACTTCCACTCCACTACATCGAGAGGCCAGTGTTGTATTTTTTACTCCACAAAGCTAAATTTGTTTGTTAACTTTGGTTAGTTACTCTGCAGATTCTGTTAATACAAGATATAAATCAAATTTGATGCACAGTGATGGTGTATTATCAGCTACCCAGCAGTATATAAAGTAGCCAAATTAAAGCCAGATAGTGCTGTGGATGAGACATTGATTCTGTAGTCTCACTCAAAGCAGCACGTTTCTCAATTAATTTATTTTATTAGCAATGAGATTTTTTTTAAAAAAAACAATTTTGATGAATGTAAAAAATGCTAGCTAGTATCATACTTCTATTCAGATGAATGTACAGTATTTGAATATTAACCTTTCTCCATACACCAGGAGCAACCTGTTGAGTCGGCTATGATGTTTGTTTTGCCTCTTCAAATAAAAAAAAGTTAACTGGATTATGATGACAATAGCTATGACTGTGATGAAAGAAAGGTGACGGTGCTGCTGCTGGGAAAACTTCTGTGCAGCACATTAGTATAACATCAGGATTGTGAGTCGAGGCTTGTTATTTATTGATTCAAGAATTTTTGAGTCTTAATCCTAAATGTCCATTTAACTTTGTTATAACAGACCCTCTGATGGACACACTCATGACTGACCCTGTGATGCTGCCCTCGGGGAACATCATGGACCGATCCATCATTCTGCGCCACCTGCTCAACTCCCCAACTGATCCCTTCAACAGGCAGCCACTCACAGAGAGCATGCTGGAGTCAGGTAACCCACCCATGATGCCTTTTTAACAGTAATTACATGTAAATCTGTTCTGTTCAAGGTAGGCAAAAGCATGTGCAAAAGCAATTTAGTTTTAGGTTCAAGGCAAGTGATTTCAGAACATGTAAATGTCAAATTAAATTACTGCCTGCTAGATTCTTTGCTGTTCTCACAATCTGTTGTTAATTCCACAGTCCCAGAGCTGAAGGAGAGGATCCATGCCTGGATGAGAGAGAAACAGGGCGGACGACCTGTCTAAGGACCACATGTTAACATCATCTGGCCTGCTAACCATCATCAAGAGATCTGTCCAAAACGCCTGAATTCAGTGTCACCACTACCGACAAAAAAACATTTTGAATGGAAAAAAAGGAGACCTGATTTGATTTTTATTCGCATTTACCCTTTTTGTCTCAAACCATTATCATGGTTCTAAAAACAAAATATAATAAAGTTAAGACTTTTAAGTTTTTCCTCATGAGTTTGTGTATATATATATCAAAATATATACATATATTTAACAAGAGTTAGGTAATGCATTATAATGCTGCAAGAATACGTTTCCACCACCAACACGTTTACCAGCGAGGTGCATACGGTCACTTCATTGATCATTTTCCTTTATGGTTCTCATTTTGTTTTGTAATGCTCTGTATGTTGGCTTCATTAAAAACTTGAGATTTGAGGGAGAGGGAAGGGTAATACATTTGGGAGAGTGTGTGTGGTTGGGGGGGGGGCACCTGATAAAATTACTAGCCCTGAGTTTTCATTATCAAGACTGTGACAATGATGAACTTGAGTCCACATAATGTATGCTGGTTTCCCAGAGCTAACAGATGCACAGTATGTGCTTGTAGACAAAGTTCAGAACTGGGAATATCCATTAAGGATGTAGCTTAACATAAACTAATCCTAAATGTCAGCTTCCTTTGAGTACAGTAGGAAGATAAGCAGTGGTTTACCAAAATACAGTATGTTCAGTTGTTCCTCTTTAGTCACATTTTCCCTGCTGACTTCAATAGACTGAATCTACTTCTTGTGTGTGCATGGCCTCAAGTCCAGAACCTCCTAAGCGCCTCATGGACAAATAACCCTCTTTTAGGCAAAGTGGAAAGAACATGAGAGAATGTAGCATGACCACCAGAAACACCATTGTAGGAGCACACCATTAAACGTCTGCTCTTCAGAACCACTGACATCTCACCTCAAGACGGTCTCTTTCAAATGGCACTGTACCTAACTTGACCTTGCTGACCTTAACTGTACAGGAAATGATTTCCTTTAACCACATACCTGTTTTGGAAGCTAGGATTTTGAACTGAAATAAATGATGATGCACATTATTTCACAACTCGTCACTGTTTTTTCCTCAGACTGATGCCTTAGTGGTTTTGTTTGGCCGGTTTTGGCCATTTTCGTAGTTTATTTGACCTTATGAAAACGAAGTTACATCACACACAAAATGTCAGACATTATACAAAGTCTCAGGGGTGAGGAGAGGGTCCAGGAAAAAGGTTGCAACGCCGAAAGTTCACCTAATGAAAAGAGAGTGAACCTGCAGCAATCCAGGTGGCACATTAACATACAGTAAATAAGGCTCAGAGGCAAACAGCAAAAAGTTATAAAACTTACAAGCGAAAACTCGGAAGGTAAGCGTAAAGGTTTTTGCCACAATTGAAAATTGGGATCATTACCAACTCTTTATGTGCAAAGATAACTTATTCCAAGTTCTGATAACACGAAATCTGTTTTCTGGAATGTGGATTCCCAAACGCATAAGCTTAGTCATTCTTCTACTGTAATTGTTATAAACTAATGGATTAAACTTGGCAACTGTCCCAGTTTTATTGGCAGTGTATAAATAAGGGCAACGTGGAGCAATTTATCCTGGAAAACAAGAATTACCCCATAGTCAGTCTCGACTGTTCACCATGGAGGACCATAACTGTGAAAATCAAAAATAAAGAAAACTGACGCGAAAAATAAATGAATATGCCACTAAGTGCTATCAAAATTAAATTTATAAATGTATTAATTTATAAAATCTGACAAATATATATTAATTTATTTCAGTATATTTTCCATTGTATTTTCCCCCAGTTTGTTTCCATTAAGTTATTTATTTTGTATATTTTCACGTTTCCTAATGCATTTCTGCTTCATTATTCAAATGAGGGAGTGTACTACACTTCATAGTTCACATTTATTGCATATTACGAAAAACGTTACTACAAAAACTGTTACTTTACCGAAATAAAAGTAAGTTGGATCGAACATACAAAAAACTAACCCTGGAGATGTGGTTTTGTCGTTTAACTGTTTTCAGAATGAGTCTCTTTGCATACGGTACTAATGTGGGCATACACTGTTTGAACAGGACTAGACATTGAGAAGTTTTTGATAAATAGTGTTTTTGAGGCATGATAATGTGACATGCTCCCTTTCCCCGCTAGACGGCGCTCTTTGCGGTGACCCTGGGTGTTGCGGTGACAGCGGTGCGGGGAGCGGTGGGTAGAAATCCTGCAGTGTGGCGTCACGGTCGAAAAAAAAGACGGACCCCACCCACTTCCGACTTTGATGATTTTTATTGGCTCTCCAGCACATTAGTCACCGGTGTCTCTTCGTTCATTGGCCTGTCGGGCTGTCAGTCAGTGCGGCCGTAAGGGAGTTGACGTAATCTCTTCGGTAAATCAAGGCAATCTATCAATTCTTCTTTTCGCTTGTGTGCCGATAGAAGTCCGCTTCGCATCTCTACTGGAAAATAAACTCGTCAAGGCGGCACCGGGTTGCAACTACAGGTCCATCTGGCGGAGGATACCGCTATAATGGGTGTTTTTCACGAAAGTGGACTTAATAACAGTTTTCGTGCTCGCGGATTCAGATAAAAAACATCACATATTGTCGCCCGCTAGCTAACGTTAGTCCTCGCTGCTGTCCTATGGTGTTGTCTTGGTGAGAGTCTTCAAACGTGAGTAAAAAAACTCAAAATAATTTCTTTATTTATACTGTTAATATTTGTGGTGCAGGGGGTTGATATTACTGATAAATTTCACGCAGTTGTTGGTGGTTGGTGAGTCTGTATTGGCTAACGTTGGTCCACAGAGCCAATGTTCTTTTCCTAGGACGGGGAAAGAATGACCCGCCCTTCTCTGCATCTGATTGGCTAGTAATCGTTGCCTTCGTTGGCTGAGGTGGTGATGATTGGTAGGGTTAGGGTAAGAATATAAAGGTAGGCCACTCAGAGGCGGAGTAGGGTGGCACACTCCTTTGCCATCCTAGGAAAAAAAAATATGGACGTCACAGACTTGCGAGAGACTGGCAGTGTGTTTTGGACCATAACATACGTACATAAATCCCTAGTTGCCATTAACAATTTTATACTCCTATTCAATTGGCAAAGTGTATAATCTTACCTATTACCGAATACGGCATTCATCTATGGTTGGACAGTTAACGTTACATCCGTCAGACAGATACCGGAGGTGAGTTAGTTCGGTCTCGTGCCATAGACTGAAGTCACAGCAGTTAACATTTCATGGCTTAAAGTTAATGCTAGCTTACAATAAACATTTACCATCTAAAACATTGCATCCACAAGGATTCAATACTAACTTAAACCTTAAACCTCCCCCATCAGGAACAATGCGTCGAGTCTGTGCTGCTAAAATAAGCATGCAACTCCTCCCTGCACTAACGTTACTCCACAACATACAGCAGCAGCGGAGGATTAGCCTACTTCCTAACATCGGCGAATTTAATTTTTGGAAACGCTGTTTTAAGCTCTTTGTCTGCACATAATGATCACTGTGGGATGTAGCAGACAGGCCCAGCACTCTCTGTCCCACTGTAGCCCTCACCAAATAGGGTAGATAGAATTTCATGGGCGTATGCTTTAGCAAGTATGGCTGACTGCAAGGACATGGAAAAACATGAGATACTTGGCATATGTAGTCACCAGGAGCGGGATGTATAGCTTTAATGGGCTCTAAATACATTGGAAAGTTGTGTATGTAATTAAAAAATATAATGTTGTTTATACAGCTCAGTTATTACGTGCAAATTCATATTTTGTATTTATCAGCGCTTATTCCGCATGTACTGTGAATTTATAAATAAAATGCATTAGCTTGCATCATTTATTTGAATGTTAAATGTCTGAGTGGCTGCTGTTTACAAAATATTAAAGCGCTTCAGTGGTTTTGGTCGGCCATATTTGTTGTAGGTTGTTATGAGTTGAAATTGGGAGGGGGTGCACTTTCATTGTGTGTGACTGGATTCTGCACTATTGCATTTGGGCAGTTTATCTTTTTTAGACAAAGAAACAAACAGTCTTGCTTCATTTATTTATTTAACACCAAATATTTTTACAAAACAGATGCAAACATCTCTTTCTTTGTTTCCTTTAGGAGGGATATACAGTACAAGGAATCTTTTTGGGTGGCAGTCCCCTAAACCGCAAACATGTCTGGGGCGTCTGTTAAAGTCGCCGTTCGAGTTCGGCCCTTCAACTCCAGGGAGATGAGCAAGGAGTCAAAATGTATCATTCAGATGCAAGGCAACACTACAAGTAAGTAGCACACTGGTATGCACACAAGGACCCACACACAAAAAACAAACCTCATGTCTTAAGTTTGTGCAGGCCTGTCTGCTAAAGGAAGTTTGGTACACCACACATGCTCCCGCGTGGTCTTCCTTCAGGGTTCTTTGCAGAGAACAGTAGAATGAGCAAACTGAATAGTGGACGGTTGGGGACAAACAGCCTGAAAGAGAATAAAAGGCTTACAGAGTGAAATTCCTCCTCCTCTGAAGGGGCCTGCATGCCTGAGGAGTCTCTGTGAGAGAAATGCTGAGTTGGATCATACTGGTAGACCCAGGGGTCGCCACTCAGCCTGGCCTGCTAATGCCCCCAATTCATCAAGGCTTTATCACACAGTTGGTGTTTTAGAGTGGATCTGTGTGTTACTTTGTAGTTTATCATTATGTTATCTCTTAGTGAACATAAACAACTTATAAAGAACTTTACAAGACACGTAGTTGCAGTGTTATTGGGAAAAAAAAATAATTTACTGGACATACTGCTTTTTACTAAGCTTTTAAATATATACAAAAATTTTGATTTCTCATTTGTTGCAATGTTAGCAGAGACTCAGTTAGCAGAGACTCAGGAGCTTCATGTTGTCTTCATTCTTGGCTTTTACACATGTGCAGGATGTGTGAAAACGGAGCAGAAAAATTAATTATTAAGAAAAAAATTATTTGCAAAAAGTGTTCATAATGTAATAATTCAATAATTACGCACATTGAATGAATTCTTGCATAGCTTCCCATGAACATACTGAACCTGTTTATTTAAATCTATGATAATGCCATCCTGTACTGCTGTAAAAGTGGACGATATGAGAATATATTAAAGGACAGACAATTGTAGAGCAAGAGCAGAAGTCCTGAATACGATTTGTAGTCTTGTGATTCAACCTGCTTACTTGTGACTGTGAGTCATCAGGTTCTGTGAAGTGCTAGCTACCTCCTTACTCATGGCTTTGCTGTATGTCCCGCTATCAGCTGGCAGACGAACACAACCTCCCTAACATTAGCATGGAAACATTTAATGACCTGGTAACACAACAGCATGTGACTGCAGAAACCTGTTCTTCCAGCAGGCTCTCTTATGTGCATGGAGTTTTGTCTGTCAGTCTTAACAGGCTCATTAGACTAAGCCTTTATGAATCTTCCATAAGATCAAGTGTCCGTACCAGTTATGGCTCACTTGCCTCTTATCTCTCACAGTCTACCAAAGAGAAGCTTTGTGTCAAATCCCCAGTTCTTTTTACTCCATATCCTAGGGTTTTCATTATGCCAATGTCACTCTGAGGTGCTGGAGGGTGACTCGTGGTTTGTAGCAGAACTGCAGTGGAATATGCAGTGTTTTTGGGGGTTAGTGAGTGAGAGTGTGAGCGAGGGAGAGGAGGCTGCAGTACTGCCTACTCTACCTCCTATCACATGGGCAGATTGCAGAGCTGAAAGGGAGGCTGGCAGGCGGCCATACTCTCCCTTCATCAGGACTTCATTGCAGATGGTATGCTGAGAATGCTGTCTTATTTGGATGCTGAGCAATTGAACAGTACCTAGTGGCTCAAACGTGCACAGGTCAAACATGTAGTTGAGACTGTTTCAGATGCAGTGTGAAAATCTGACCTCACACTTTCTGTCTATCTGTCTATCTCTATGTATGAAAGTCAGCCAACATACTTATTTTTAGTCTAAACACTTTAACAGGAGATTGTTTGGGAGGCCAAGAGATGGTCAAGGTTTCTACAGTGTTTTAAGGGATGGCCATATGTTTTAGTTTTGATAGCCATACTTTTTCCTTATTCCTTATTTGGATTATATAACCTTTCTCAAGAATTGTGCAAAACACAGGTCTTAGATTTTGAGAAATTACAATGATACAGTGATGCACGAGGTATGTAATTCCGTTCTGTTAAAGCGGCGACAAGGAACTTTAATATTGTGTTGGTTTTGGAGGCCCTTGTGGACAAAAGTGGTAGCATTTCCACCACAATAACCACAAAATATAATATCAGAAATAATTTACCTGAAGAAAAACATACTCTTGCTTCTATTTAACTTGCTAACATACTTCTCACTGTAACTCTGCCCGGGAAAATTTAAACTTAGGCTCTTCTGGTCTGCATGCATACATTGTTTCATCTGATTTCAAGGAGAATCTGACAACGGTGACAGACATTAAGAGTAACTATATACAAATGGCCAGTCTTCTCGCGGATGGTATCGTTTGCCTGTGAAGGTCATGTAGAGGCATCATTATTAAACTGAGACAGATTCATAACCAGCTAAAAGCTCCTTGTAATAGGGCTGTGACGGTATGGATTTTTCTTACCGCAGTGACAAACCAACATATTGCCGTGGGTTGGCGGTTTTATTCAACTGCCTTAATATCATAGCATAGCTCCTTTAAGGAACAGGGCAGTACATAATGAAGGAAGCAAGCATCAAGCAAGTGACAATGCTGCTCATAGTGGAGCAGAAACTTCAACTTAAAGGTGTAGTTAGTGATGTGGGAGAAAACGAGTAGAGAGGTTGTTGATATTTGAAGTGTAAATGAATACAGAACCACCCCTCCCTTCATACTCCACCCCACGCGCATTGTCATGGAAACGGCCGTAGAAACTAAAGCAGCAGTAAAGCAGCTGAAATAGCCAAGTTGTGGGTTAGCACACTGCTAAGCCGCAAAGCTAAGGTTAGCTGACCCGTCAGACAACTGTACCCACAACTCGACTGCTATTATAAATAGATAACATCACAACAACAGTACATTTTGGCAGATTAGACAATATGATGAATGTCCGACGGCTGTTACGTTACTGTTATGTGAAGCACCGCAAAGATAATGTTGCTCACCTGTCCAGCAGAAAGACGGCGACCTATGAACCGGCCCCCTGGGCGTGAGGAGGTGGACCCATGTTCTGGTGGTTCGGTCCGAGCCACAGATTTACCTGCTGAAATTCAGAGCCCAGGCTGTGTATTGAAACCGGATTTTTTTTTCAGCATGCTCTCAGAAGTGACAGTTTGCGGATAGTGAGGAGAAATACGGTGATTTTGACTAAAAGTGCGTCGGATTATATCGCTAACTATGCCTTTAACACAGAGTTGTTAGTCTGGCAGTAAATGTGAGTTATAGGTTACAGTGTGTCAGTTAATAAACGCTGTAGCTTCTCAACACAAAGAAAAGTCTTCTCTGTTGTTTCCCAACTGCTGAAACAATGACGAGCTTAGCCCCAAAGTAAGCTATGTAGGAAAGGCTAATGTTAACGCTAATGCTTTACTTTACCTGCACAACTTCAACTCGTGTGCAATCATATCCTTTTCAGAAGCCTTGGAAGTGCTGTGTCTTCTTGGAGACATAAAATAAATCCATGATAAATCTGATACCAAATGTCTTCTGTAATTATTTATCCATATTTCAATTTTAAAACAATGGTTGTTGTTGTTAGCATGTTGTTAGCTGCGCATAGGCAAGGACAGTGTCCACCAATCAGAGACTGTGCTCCTGACTTGTGAACCAATCAGGGGTTGTGTTCTGGGCTGGTGTGTTAAAACACTGATCCACAGATGTATTGATAGATCGATGCGCTGATCTCAACATAAGATTGATCCTTCAAAATTATATTTGTGGTGATGACGGTAATGAGCTCAACCCCACAGTAGGCATCACGTGGCCATGGTAATGCAGTTATTGTCACAGGCCTACCTGTAGTTTGTTTAAAAATGAAAAACACCATCCATAAACAGTCCACAAAATGTCTTTTGAGTATTAAATGTTTACCAGCAGACTTAAAATCCAAAAATCCATAGAAACCTTTCAAACCACTACTGTACTATAATCCACTCAAATTTTTAAAAATATCTATGTTCGCTATGTCCTACTGTTGCCAATATAAAGTTCAATATGCTGTTTCAATCAGAAGTGCGTACTGCTTGCTTCACACAGTCTATGTGATACCTGTAGGGATATAACAATATATCGCAATAGCGCAATAAAAAAGTGTCAATACTTGGGCTAGGCAATATATCAATGTCCTTTTTGATATTGTGATATCGTCTTAGATTTTGGATATTGTAATGTGGCAGAACTGTTGTCATTTCTTGGTTTAAAATGCTGAATTACAGTAAGTTAATGTAATTTTCTGACCTTACTAGACTGTTCTAACTGTTCTATTGTTTGCCTTTGCCTACTGTTGATCATTTAACAAAACTGTGTTCATATTTTGTGAACCAATAGTCCAATAGTCATCCCTATAATATTGTTATATCGATATAAAAATATTTGGTTAAAAATATTGTTTTATTGTATGTATTTGAATTTGTTCGTATTTCCTAACCTTAAACCTATGTTATTTGAGAGAATATGTGTATATCGAGATATCAGCCTATCTATCGTGGAAAAGCCTAAAAATATCAAGACTTTAGACTTTAGAAGCCATATTCTCCTACTCAATACCATATCGGACTATGACAGTATCTCCTGTGATATTACATGGTTAATTATTTTAGAAATTTTATTTTAATTTATAAAGGACTGCTTCTGACTGCTGCATTGTTTTTGTTTTGTGATTGCACTTACTCAATTCCAACATTCATGGCCAGGGATAATTTTTTGCCATTTTTTCTTTTGCAAATGCTTAGGTGATGTGTGGGTACTTATTTTATTTAATTAAAGAAGCAGTTTTGTTTTTGTTGCATCCCCAGATACCTTTCTGTTTCTGTTATTTATGGTGGGTTTGGTGATGGCTAACATTTAAATGGAACTGAGAGGTGCCTCACATAACTGTGATGGTTTATGGAGTTGCTTGGTCAGCTTGTAGGTGTTCAGCAGATGTGTGGATGAGGCCATGACACTCCCCTTATTGTTGTGACTCACTCAAGGGCATATGTGTCGGTGCTGTGTGTCAACAATACAGAGAAAGAGAGTGCTTGGGGGCAAGGGCAGGATATGCTGTCTCTCTCTCCCTCTCACCATGCATGGAAGGTTGTCAAGGATAGGCTGCAGGCAGAGGGGCAGCAAATTGATTATCCAGTGTGCAGGAAATGTGTCCAAGGCCTCTGCAGGCTGACTGGAAACAAGTAAAGGCCTCTTTCACTAGAAGCTCTTAAACATACCAAAGCTAATGTAATTATAAAGGGGTGACGCGATGGGCTGTTGCATTAGTTAGTGTTGGTGCTCCAAATGTTGAATAACGGCAGGACACCCAGAGCCTGCCTTCATTAGGGCCCTGATGTGTTCTCTGTCTCGTTATGTAACCCATGTGTTATGTTCCTTCTCAGCCAGTGAGCAGCCACTCATGTATGTATGGCCAAAGATGGTTGATAGATCTTGCACAGTGCACACAGAGAAGCAGATCCTATGTTATGTTAGAGCATAACATTGACTTTATTGGAACAAATCTGCATTCAGATAGATTATTTCCTTGATGATAAATTTGTTCCATTATGGGAGATGTCCAGCGTTATGAATGGTTTTCATACTGCCTTTTCAAAACATAC
>JAJHUR010085904.1:0-11372 GCA_027495735.1 Lutjanus campechanus | reverse complement strand
CCCCCCCCCCCCCCCCCCTTACCTCCTGACATGAAGCTGACACAGCGAGGCAGAGCTCCACGCTCGATGTTTGTATAAATCGTCCTGTCAGATTAACCCACAAACAGCTACAGTAGACACAGTCTATACATTTCCTGGGATTTATTTCCTCTTCTCTGTATGGTGATGCAAATACTGAACATGTGGTGTTCATGGGTGGAGACAGCTGTAAGGAGATGAGTTCAGGCTTGTTATTCCAGAAATCTGCTGCATGTGTACTGCACATATGGAGAAAGCTTAACAGTTGTCGTCTTTTCTTGGCTCCAGCTCCCAGAGTGAACTTGTTGTGGAATTTCACTGTTTCCTCTAAAGTCAGGAGGATGTCCCACTTTTTAATGCAGCCATGAAAACTGGGTTTGTGGATGTGACCTGAAATATGAAGAGAAGAGTGGTTGGAGTCTTGTAGTCTTTCTGGATCTGTGCTTATTATACCAAGTTTATGGTCTGCCAAGGTAGTCAAACCTCACGGGGTACAGAGCGTAGGTTACGTGAAAAGATTGATGAGTAGTGCGGCTAATTCGAAGAAATAGGAAGAGTTGGCCAGTATCATATTACTCTGTAAAAAATCTGACAGGAATTTCATGGAATCAACCAAAGCTTTTCTCATTAACTGAACGTAAATACACAAGTCTGGACTTAAAGAATAAAGTATAGAAGCTTTATATTATATTTTTATGGTGCCACTCTGTAGTTTGATTGGTCAGACTATTTATCTTAAAATAAATAAATAAATAAATAAATGAAGGAATGTTAGAAACCGTAAGATACTGCAAAAATAGTGATTAGATATGAGAAATGTGCACATCTGCATGTTTGCGTGCGTATGTGGATACATACTTAAGTCAGTGCCACTCTTGGGCCACCCCAGTCAAAAAAGTCTGGAAAATGCCCCTGATCTTATTGGGAGCTGGATGCAGGGTGGAAATAAGTTTCTTCACGTAGAGATTGATGTGGGACTATCGACATTTCTGACCTCAGCACTCTGCGTGATACTGTAAGATTCAGTCGTTTCCCCCTCGCAGACTTAAGAGTGTAACTGTGTTGCTGGGTGGACCTGAATGCACCACACTGACACGGGACATTAAAATGATTTTCAAGAAGGTTTTGCAGGGATGAGACTGAATGGAGAGGTGAGTGGCTGGTGGTGGCAGAGGGCAGAAGAGTGAGGGTGGATGGCGTGAGCATGCTGGAGCAGGCACGAGGGCAGCGGGCAGGCAGATGACCAGATGAGAAAGATCCTGAAGCACATGTGAAAGACAGTTAGTGACGGGCTTGGAATCAACACGGAGAATCAATCAAAAAAAAAAGCATGAGAACTGAGAGTGTAAATCAAGGGACAACACACATGCACAACAAACACAAAAACACCAACAGGGGACACAGCAGGAGCTGGAAACACAGAGAAACACAAACAATACTGGGGCACGACTGTGGCTGCGACATAGAGGACAAGTCAAAACATTATTTGTTACTTGTTCTCCATCAGCATCAAAAGTCTTTTATTATTCAACAGATTTATATGTCTGCCTGAAGTGAAAAAATTTTGCCTGGAGCAAAACATGTTCAAGTCCACCGTGTGTCTACGCCCTGCTCTTCTTCACTGTACACGCTGAAAGCAGCAAGTGTTTTATAGGCTCATTTTATATTTTGGACAAATACAGTAGTAGACAAATATGAGATGACAAAAATACAGTTACAGCTGATAAAGTTGCTCCTGATCAGGTAAAATATGTAAGTTTTGAGACAAACCTCTGGACTCAGTCTATCATTCTGCCCTTCATTTTATTACTGCCTGCGGTATCCATCACTGGACCCTGTACGAGAAGTCAGCACTTACCAAACTTGGTCTCATGATTGTCCCACTTTCTACGTAGCCAAAGTCAATTCAGAACTGTTTTAACAGAATTTTACATTATTTATTGTGACTTGCTAAGTGTATTGCAATTTTCGTTTAGATTATCTACTCAGGAATGTTTTTAATTTAAATGCATTCAGGTCTCTTGAAAATGAGATTCTATCTCAATAGGATTCAACTGCTCCAATAAAGTTTATTAATTTTCATGGGGAACAATATGACCCAGTTTTACTGGGTGTATTAGCTTGGGTCCAAAAGGGACCAAAAGAGGAGAAATGTGTTTCTGTCATTTCAAATCAGTCTTTAGATTTTTTTTAATGTTCTTAGCTGGTTGGCTAACGTTAGCCACTGGTAATCTGACAGTCAGCAATCACTTGGTCTTGTTAAGAGTTGAAGTGCGACTCGATGGTCAGTAAATTCAGTAAATACGTCCTAAACGTAGGCTGGCTGCTTAATCCTTAATGTCTTGTTTTCTATTTGTAAAATAATATGTGATGAGTGGAGACTTTGGAGTTGTTTAAAGGCACCTTTGAGCTGTGCTGAGTAATTTAAGTAGCTTAATGTAATAAGCAAAAAGCTGCCTTAATATGATAAGAATTTTGGTCTTCGTTTGCTGCAAGGAAGGGCACAGAGACTTGCAGAGGCAAAGCGCAGCACAAGTAACTTAATCTCTGTCTGAAATATCTGACATATGGATTTAGCTGTGTTTGTAAACTATTTGCCTATTCACTTACTGTTGATATTTTCCCATGCATTATGTTCCCTGGCAAGGTCTTGGTGTGTTTTTAATGTTGTGTTATAATGAGTTTGGAGAACTCAGAAACACCAGTATGTTCTCATTCCCAACTCGTCACATACAGACGGTTTGTCACTGCCCCTTGGCATCTCATAACGCCGAGGGCTGGTGACAAATCGTCGGTATGTGACGAAGTGGGATGAAAATCGTCATCATCACTTTCTACTTCCCCTGCTTCGATGTGTTGCTTTTGGCTACATCACATAGCCCACTGTAATTTCATTGGGTTCACTTTTGAGTGGGGCTACTGCTGATCATGCCAGGGACGAGAGCTCACAAACTCAGAGATCATGAAGGGAGATGAAGACTGGGAACTATTTGTTCCGATGTATTCCTCCTCAGAGCTGAGACACCAAAGGCTTCTGTCATTATGTCACAATTTAATTCTCTCTGTTGTTTCTTCAGTTATGTCCCTTTCTAACAAAAGGTTCTTTGTTAGCTACACAGTTGAAGTATGTAATTGTTATTCTTTGCCGCTGCTTTCTGTTTAATATTCATTTGGAATTTAAAAATGCACAGACATGTGAGTATAAAAGCAAACACACCCACTGACTAACACTGTTAATTAATTTCAACCCAAATGTGTTGATTGTTTAACAGTGGAAAGACTGAGCAAGACAGTTTTGGTGAGTTTTATTTTGTTTTTGACTGCAGGGTTTAAATCAAGTGTGTTTTACGAGGAGTTAACGAGGCAGTTAAAGCTTGTATTATTTAGGCTGAAGAGACAAGCTTGAATTCAGAAGTTTCTGAATTTTTCTGTATCATAAGGAACAGACGTGTGAGAATATTACCTTTCATGACATTTTGGGAGTTCATTTTGTTTGTTTTGTTGCAGCTTGCACACATGCTCTGGCTTTTATCTAATAATGTTTATCCATAGTTATCTTCAGTTTTTTAGAGCGGTACGCAATAAAACTTTTGAGCCACGACTACTTTAATTATGGCACCTCATAACTTCAGATCATCCCAGGAAATTTAATTTAATATTTTATATACACAAAATGACAGCAATGACAGACTGCAAATGTGAGCAAAATGTGAAAAACAATATTTATGCCAGTTTGACCTCACATTCCCAGCAGTTGCTCGTTGGTAAACAGACCACATCACAAACAAAATTGTAGCCTACTGCTCAAAACCAAACACATCTGCCCTGTATGACATGGTTTGTAGGTCACAAAACATGTCGCATGTTTGGTTTTCAAGGGATTAATTGATCCAGTATGTATAGAGGGAGACGAGATCAAACAGTTTGTATGAAATACATGCAACAGGACCACATGCTGTGCCAAACACAGATTAGAAGCATGAATTAATACTTGCCCTGTAGGTCTCTCTGCAGCGTAAACTGTACACACGCACAGACACGCACACAGAAGAATTTGTGTCGACTCAGGAGAATCAGCGGCAGCATCAGCAGCGTCTTTGATCACTTAAATCAGATTTTTGCTGTTTCTGCTTTGTTTTAAAGCCAAATCTTGGAGAAGAGTGAGAGGTCATCGAGGTGAAGGACACTGCATTCAGAGCTGTCATTATCATTCCCATTAGCTCATTGCTTCTTTTAATAGAAAACAGTCAGCAGTTTTGAAGTAGTTACACTCTTTTGGCCTGCCAGATGCTGAATGTAGGACACTTTAATTCTGCTCTTAGATAATAGACATATATGGGGGCAGCAAGTAATAGTTTGACATTTTGAGACATTTGCTTTCTTGCTGAGAGTTATATGAGGAGATTGATCCCACATGTCATGTAGGTACAGTAAATATGAACCTACCACTAGCAGCTGGTTGTCCTGGCTTGGCTTAAAGATGGTGTAAAGCAACAGCAAATGTGTTATTAACCACCCAGCCAAATTTGAATGATTACAAAAATTGCTAAGGAGGTGGCCTGGTGTCTCAGTTGGTAGAGCGTTCGCTCCATGTACTGAGGCTGTGAGTCCTCTGCTGCAGTTGTGGGTTTGACTCCTGCATTTGGCCCTTTGCTGCATATCATTCTCCCACTCAGCTGTTCTATAAAGAGACGCATAAAATTCAGCTCATAATCGCCATAATATTAGATCTAAAAATCACAAAAAATGAGCAGTTCTGTCTGCTCTGAAATCTCGGGGCCGTGTCTACACCGCTGTCTCAGTGTCAAACCTGAAACATGGACGCTCTGTCTAGCAGATGTACTGGACATATCCAGACATGTTTCAGCCACCGCCGCAGCCTGAGGACGGTGACAAGTTGTTGGAACTGAAGTAAGCTGAAGTGAAATGCTTTTTTGTCAGTATTTTGTCAAATCACTGCAGAGTTTCCCGACATGATGCAAGATAAATTTTTCACGTGAACGGACAAAGTGTTACTTTATTTACAGCAAATAAGCGTATTTCCCAAAATGTCAAACTATTCCTTTAATAACTTGAATTGAAGTTGTATAGAAGAGGGCAAACAAAGAAGTCGCCTCCATGTACTGTTTCATATTTCACATCAGAATTACAGGCGGAGTCCAAACACTGATGTTCTTCTCATCTGCGCTCTGCTGGTCTCATTACATGTTTATGAACAGTGTTAGTTTTAACAACAGTGGCCTAATTATGAACATCTTTTTCCTTTCAGCTGTTTGTTTTCAGTTGTTTAAACACATTGGGTGACTACAGTTTTCAGATTGCTCATAAATTATCGGCGTCTCTTGTGAGGAAACATTAGGCTCACACTGTAGCCCTTTAAAGTTTTTCTGATGTTTTTTATGATGTAGTGCTGGGAATATTGATGGCGTACACATTTTACGTTTAGACTGTTTTTGAGTCTGTTTTGCATCATACTGGTGTTAAAAACAACAGCTTGTCTTTAATCATATTTATAGTGAGTTTTTCTTCACTGTCCCCAAGTTTTGTCCCTCTACAGTCCGTAAAAAACTATTCATCTGATCCTTGTGCAGAAATGACAACACATTCTGACACGAAATCACATTTTTAATTTCTTCTTTTGGTCGTTTAGTTGTGTTTGCCTAATTGCTATTGAAATGGTTTTATTATAATTGCAAGTTTTGATTATGGAGACATGACTAAAGGCAGGTTCGCACCTTGAAGTCTGCTTCCTGAATCAAACCAATGTGAGGATGGTACCTTGTTTCAATTTTCTAGCTGGTCTGGTTTGTATTTCACTGTCCAGAAATTGTAAACACAAGTCATGTGGTGGAAATGTGGTTCAAAATATTAGTTGTACAGTTGGCAAGTAAAAAGACAACAAACGGCCAAATTTCTATTGCGCATATCAGTAGACTTTAGAGGACTGCATATGAATGTCTTATGGGAAAAGAGGTATTAAATGATTTAAGGCATTGAGTCCAGGTTTGTCCGCTGTCAGTCCACATGTGTTAGCAAACATGCTACTAGTTCACCATTCATCAAAACGCTTTTTAACCAATGAAATTACAAATACAATGGTACTCTTCTGTGACTAGTTTGGATGGTGTTCAAACCAGAAATTAACCACTCCAGAAGACAGCGGCCTGAGACCGTCCCTTCAAGGTAGACCAGAGAGTGGTTGTTTTTTTCTCTCGCACCCCTGGGTTTGGTTCAACCAAACTAAACAAAGGTGATGTGAACTTCCCCCAAGAGTCTACAGCAGCTCTGAGATGCTGTAATGGCACAGTGAGAGCTAAATGCTAAAATCACCATGCTAACACTCTCATAATGATAATGCTAACATGCTGATGCTAAGCAGGTCAGCAATAATGTTTACTATGTCCACCCTCTAAATTTTGTATTTGTGAATAACATTCAGTAAACATAAAGTAAAATTGAAGCTGATGATAATTACATTAGTTTTGCAAGTTTTTAGTGATTAAACATAGTAAGTACTGCACAGATTAAAGTGAAAACTTTGACCTGGTGATGGTGCAACAGTTGATTTGTCAGAGGAGAGTTACTGTACTCAGTCCTGAGAGGACCATAAATGTGTGGATCAAAATTCACGACAATAATAAAGACACTTCAGTGTGGACCATTGTTGCCAACCATTAATTCATGACTGGTTAAAGACATTAAATAGGCCGTATACTGATACAGTTTGCTCATTTCATATTTTTTACAAGCCACAAATCCTGACGTAGATGATTTGTTAATGTTTAATGGGGGCGATAACCTAAAGGGAGCACCCTAGTGATGAGAAGACTGGTTCTTTTAAAAACAAACTATACAGAATTTTCTTAAAAAAACAAACAAAAACTAAACTAAACTCACTAAAAAGTGTGTGGCTGCACCTGCATCCTCAGGGATCCAAATCTGTCAGTTACTTCAGCACCACAGACAGCACCATGAATTTATCAATACACAGTGCAGTTAGGCTGATATTTTAGTGCCACAGGCCACAGATTCTAACCTGCACAAACCTCCATCAGAATAGACTAACATATTAAAATAAACAACCCCTCAGCTCATGAACTCTCTCTACTGCTAGGAGGTGAAGAGGGGATATGGCAGGTTAACAAGGGGGATGCATTCTGGTCATTCTGCTAACAAGGGGGAAGCATCGCCCCTAATCCCCTCTCAGACACCTACTAATTATAACACTGTTCCTTTATTACTTATTAATTGTGTGTTTCCTGCATATATATTTCCACTGTCTGTGTGGAAAAATGAGCCACACTGGGGTGGTGAAAAAACCTTAATGAAGCACTGAAGCGCCTGCATGGCTTACTATTGATGTTTTAATGGAGCAGTCTGTTGCAAATTGCAGAGGCTCTAACAGGTCAGTGGGCTGATTTGACCTGTTTTTAATTACAGGCAATTTTGTCAAAGGTTGGCTGTGAACTGCAGTGAGTTTCCTGTTGACCATGAGGCACATTGTCAGCTTGTGAATAATCAGCGGATGCTGCTTTTAGATCTGCAGAGAGGCTAAAGCAACAGCTAAAGATAGACAAGAGCAGAGTCCTCAAAGACAAAGTTTATTTACCTTTAAATGTTTTTAATCATTTAATTAAAATGCCAACACAATAGTTATAATGGGAACACTTTATATTAAGGTACACATATTCACTATTTATTAGTTGCTTAATAGCTTGCATGTTAGAGGCATATTGGTGCCTCATTAGTCATTATAAACCTCTTATTAATGCCTTACTCTGCAGGACAATATTCTACAACTACAAAGCCATTACCTTTATATATTTTCCACACTATGCAATTTAATTGCTATAATAGTTGGGTGCTGTGTGGGTTAATATGTGTCAAACTACTAGAGAATCAGTTATGAGCAAGACCTCACTTTATCCGGAGTCACAAAGACTTCATTTGGAGTTATTTATACACTAAAAAGAGCTGATATGTTACTAATAAGCATGCTAAGCAACTACTTAATAGTATTACACATATAATGCTGTTGCTGCATCTGGTCTTGTATATCTATTCCTGATGTTTTTCAAGCTGAAAATATCCAGTATTCTCATGACATATTGAACTATTTGTCTGCTGCACATTCAGAGCGCACAGTGTGTGTCGAGACATAAAACCCTGGCATCAAGTTACTGACACAAACTGCTGTAAGCATTAACTTTTACGATTTGCAGATCAGAGAAATATCCATATGTCAAAGATCAAATCTGGGCCAAAGCTGTTTTGAAAGTCCAAATTTGCCGTCTAATACACATATAAGCATTGTTTCAACAATATCTAATAGGGATGTAATTTCATGATAAAAAATGTCCTGCTACCATAACAGCCCGTGATGATATATTGTGATATATTGTGATATTACACGGTTAATTGTTGTATTTTATAATTTTTATTTAATTTCATAAAAGCGCCGCTCCTGGCTGCTGCTTTGTTTGCCCATGTTTTGCACATGCTCTGGTCTACACACAGAATTATTTTAAAAAGAACTTTTTCACCATTTTTTCTTTCTTTTTTAATATTGCGATAAATATTGTATCATGGACCTGTTTTTGGTATCATTACAACTCTCTTTCATGAATTAGAAATCCCCCAAATAGCAGGAAATATTGAACTATAGCCTGCTATCAAAAGTGTTTTCATAACGTTACAGGAACTGTACACCATCAGGACTGTCTTTGGTCTCTTTTGACTGAGCATTTATAAAAAATTTAGAGATAAGAACTTTTTATATGTGAAGTAGGTTGAAATATATTCATGAAAAATAAGTTAACTATAAAAACTTCTCAAATTGTATAAAACACCTTTCAACTAAATTTAGGCTGTCTAGACTTGTTGACCTGCACATCAAATGTAATCTTCGCTTTGTGGGTGGTAGATGTTTTTTTGTTTTTTTTTTACTGACAAAGAGATGAATCTGTAAACACAACAGTTTCACACAGCAGTAAATCACTGTGTCTCACACCCCTATTTTTTTCCTACTTTGATGTATTTTACAGCGCATGATGAAAAGAAAAAAGTCATCTGAGACTGAGACTGGGCAAAATCTCTTGTGGTTTTGGTGGGAAAGATTTTACATTGGATTGTAAAAATCCGACAAAAGAAAACATTCCTTAAAGTAGAGTGAGCTGGAAATCTTTGGCAAATATTGCTGAAACAAATCTTTAAAATTTAAAAGGATAAAAATAGCTCTTAGATTAATACCACTGTGGACATAATTGTTAATACAGTTGTGGTTGAATGACTGTCCACTGGTCTATACTGGGAGATTCGTGCCACAGATGGCAGAAACTGCTGCTCTGTTACTAAAGAGAATCTCACAGGGGCTCTTTGTTGAGTATTAACAAAACACTCGATTTAAACACACACAGCTCTCAGCAGTCTGTCTGCGTCACCCCTGTGTCTCTCTCATTACTCTTCAACTCCTTCATTATCTCATGGATGTTGTCGTCTGTCAGCCTACAGACTTCTTTATCTGACGCAGGCTGTGTTAAATTGGGCCACTTGGAGCTTGAAGTGAAGCCTGACATGAGTAAAGCTACTGGTTTGCAGTCTATACATGCGCCCTTAGATAAGTTAGACACAGCCTCTCTGTTTGAGCACATGGATGGTGAGTGGATGGCTCTGAGCCCCTGTTTTTCTTCCCTGCTGGTGGTGAGTGGCAGGAATGGAAAGCTAATTTTCTGTCTTTTATGACACCTGAACCTGATGAGTGTGAGCCTAGCGTTTTGCACCTGCCTCTGGCCTGAATCAACGTGTCGAGGTGGGTCAGTTTCACTCGTTCACACCCTGCAGTTGGGGATTGTGCACATGGCGGAATAATGTGCATCAGCGGCGCTGAGTCAAATCAAGCTGTAGAGTGACATTTAATGGCCTCAGATTTAGTATTTTTCACACTGTGGTATTTGAGCATTTCCATGTCATAGGAGTAGTTATGGGCTCCTGCAGGGGGAGATCAGAGCTGTTGAGCTTTGTTAAAAGTGCATTAAGTGCAAAAAAAAAAAAGTATTAAGTTTATTCAGAATTAACACAACAGATACACTTAAATGTTTACATCCATAAGAATACAAAACCAACAAACAAAAACAAGACAAAACATATTACAATATTCTCACTTTCAAGTACTCAGCAAATATCTGACATAATGACTTTCAAGATATTTAATAAAATGTCCCCATATTTTGAAAAACCTCTGTATTTCCCCCTTGGTGGCATGGCTAAACAATTGGAAACAGTTTAAGTGTCTGATGTTAAACATTGCCAGACAACATATTGTGTGTATTAAGATCCATTTGAAGCCATTAATCACATTCTTCAATAATAAAATCACATTATAAATGCCACTGAAATGTGTGGCACTGTGCGTTACATCCTACATTATACTACAAATCCTCACTTAATGCTCCAACTTTTCAGACCAAGCAGGATCACATTGTCTGCAGGTAAACAACATGGTTTAGGTAGATAAATACAAGTATTTTAAGGAATAAAAACAGTTCAAAAAGAGTTAAAACTCAGTTAAAATCAGGAAACTTTCTCTGATAAAAGTAGAGAAGGGATTTAAAGTCTCAGAAAACAGACCTATAAAGAGGTGTAGAAGTCTGGATTTCTCTCAGATCACTTGAACTATAATATGCTGGAACTGAATGACTGAATTTTTGCTCTATGACACCAAAAATACTGCCCACTCCAGCTTTGACTGATCAGTTACCACACCTGTTTTTATAGATCTCTTCAAAGCGGCATCTCTCATCGTCATTAAGTGCCACAAGATGTTATTCAGCCAAGTCTTGTAAAGTGCTCTCACAGTTTATACTACAAGTTTTATTATTAGATTTAGTCTGCCCCATTTAATAGTCAGCTCCAAGTCTTTGGAACATATTAAATATATTTATTTCCTTCCATTTTATTTGAGTATTTGTACTGGGCCAGCTTTCTTGCAACTAATGTGAGATTATGATCTGACTGTTATTAGATTATATGTCTTCATTTTCATCTGCTTTATTTGTGAAAATTAGATCTTTTTATCGTTTAGGTCAACTGAAACCTATTAGTGACGTCTTTTAATTTTTTCCATGTGTTTTGTCAAAACAATTATAATTGAAATTGCCCATTAAGAGCAGTCCTTTCGTATCATAGCTTTCCAGAACATCAGATAAATTATCAAAGAAAACATCCTTTGCAGTTGGTGGTCTATTCAGGACGATTACAGCAACAAGGACAACGACTTGAGGGGAAAAGTGTGACACACTTCAGGGATTTCAGTTTGTTTACTGGCTGTTTTCTTTGACATAAATCACAATCCTGCC
>JAJHUR010085902.1:0-15604 GCA_027495735.1 Lutjanus campechanus | reverse complement strand
AGCCAAAATAGTGGCTGCCTGGTCACAATATATCTCATAGAACAGCTTAACAGTAACATAATCTTCAGCCATCAACCCCTGCCTAGTTTAACAGTTAGACTGAGCTTACCGGTCTCAGTTGGGAACCAGTCTGAGATGCTGCTGGTCCACTGTGATCCCTAAAGGAAGTAAATGTCACATACAGCACCTGTAAAAAATGCACATGGTCTCTTTGGGCTTGAGATTTCCTTCATTCCCCAGGACAGAAATCATCAATGCAATGACAAGGACGCATCTGACATTCCTTCACACAGCATCTCACATCATATGTTATATGTTAGGTATGGATCCTGTGCTGAAAGAGACCTTGTTTCACGATCTCAACAAACAGGCTATTGCACTGTAAACAAGGGAAGGCTCGGTCCAGCGAAGGCTCAGTCCACTCTGAATCACCGGTTTTTGCGCAGCATCCGAACAGCCGCCGTCACTGTTTGGTGCCCTTGGTTGTTTTCAAGACAATGCCGGCCATGTGTTGCCCGAGCTAAAGGAGAGACTGCCTGTATCTGGGAGCAGGAAACTGCTGAGGAGGAGAGATGGGTGGGGGTGAGAACAGAGAGGTAATTGTATATGTAAGAGTGAGGCAACACTGGTAGAGGGGCAGAAGCAGGAGGACAGGGAGACAGAGGGAAGGGAAAGGAGAGACGTGTTGGGAAAGAATTAGAAAAAGAAACAAAGGGAGAGAAGAGGGTGAAGACAGAAAGAAGAGATAAAGGAAATCTTCACAGGATGGGAAGATGAATGCCTGAGTTGACATGGGTCATATGTGAGTTCAGGGAATGGGGATGTAGTGAGTGAGACTGCAAAAGAAAAACAAAGAAAAAGTAAAGTAGGGAAGCTACGTTTTTTTGGGTGTTTTTATTGTGTGTGAAACAAAGAGGAGCTGTGAGGGGGGTGGAGGCAGAAAAATGGGGAGTCCACATGTGACTGAGTTGGAGAGAGAGGTGTTTTTAAAGTGTGTGTATAGAAAGAAGGGGGGCTGGTGAGAGCATGCAGAGTGTATCCTTCCATCTGTCCCTGTAGCAGGGCTGAACGAGAGCCAGGAAAAGGGGAAGGGCCTCCCTCTCCTCCTCTCCAGCTGACAAAAACAGCTGCCCAGGAGCCCGGGCTGGAGCCTGTTTAGAGGACAGGGAAGAGGGCGAGAGAGGAGGAGGGAGGACAGAAGGAGAGACGAGAGCGAGGAGGAGGAGGAGGAGGAACAAGTCCCCGAGTCCAGGAGCCGTCCACCTATATGGGTTGCGTCCTGAGTTCGGACTGGTGCGGGGAGGAAGAGGTGCTACCGGTGCCGGTGGTCAGGAGTTCGTCTCTGAAGAGAAGGAGTCTGGAGAGGAGTGAGAGTGGCAGGATGAGGCTGACAAAGGTCAGTGTGCATGCAGCGCTCACGCGAGTGTGTGATGAAATTACAGATAAACATCTTGTCACAGACCTTTTTCTCAGCAGCCAGTTGGACATGAAATAGTGGGGTAAACACAGGTCAGACAGACTCAGGGTGCTGCTATTGTGAATGGTGGCTCATTGGAAAATCTCTGCTTCTATTAAACTGAACAGGACTTTAATTACTATAATTGCTGACACCTGTGTTTACCCTACTATTCCATATCAATATGGCTGCCGTAAAAAGGGTCTATAGGGCATGAAAATGTTGATATGCACCCCTTTTGGCATCCATAAGGGGTACTTTTGTTTTTAGACATAATATCTGTCGCAGGATGATATAGTAGAGCAACTTTGCAATTTTTGACCATTACAGAACATTTCTTTTGACTGGTTATCTAAAGTAATGTACAATGACTATAATGTTGGAACAATGACAGCAGTTTTTTATATTACAGCCGTGAGAAATTAAAAATATCATTGGCTTCGTTGAGGGTCTGTTTACAAGTATTTGGGAGTACTACTTCAAAGAGTTGCATCGGGTCTTTTGTGGCTCCAGACGGTGGTTTGTGGAGTCTGATAAATTGCCTCATGTGATGTCACTTGAGTCACTGTCAGTTTGAAAAGGACAATAATCTGGGTGTTGCTTGGCTTGGGTGGTATCAAGGTATTACGATATACCAGGGTATTTAAAAATCCCAAAGATATGATTCCTAATACCGTCATCATAAATAAAGTTATTTATGAGGAAACATTGATGTTTCAACTGTTTTTATTGATGGAAAATAAAAATGAAATGAAATTAATTTATTAATAAGAAATTATTAATACTTAATTTATTAATATGGAACCTAGCGAACGGAAGACTTATTTGGAGGTAGAAAAGAAGTAACTGGCTGTTCATTTCTGATCTATAGCCTAGGTCTCCTTGCTGATTAATTAAATGGGACTTGATATGGGATCGTGAAAATATTGTCACATGTAACTTTATTTTGACATGACTTCTTCCAACTACAAAAGTAGTCGATTAGCCACATGGTACATCTGTAAATCATCTCCGTTCAGACAAATGATGTGTTGGTACCCATGGTAACAAGTGTCATCGGATCCCTTAGCAAGAATCAATGGAATAAGGGTGCTTATTTCCTGTATACTCATTATTCCAAGTATTTTAACCAGGCAAGACTTGTCTGAGAAGGCTAACTGCATGTAAGACACAAAGCATTTTAAGCTACACAAGGTCATATTTGTGATTTACTGTCATAATACCGTATACCCCAGTGCAGTGAAACGTAAAAATAGATTACACCCAAGCCTACTCAGGGTATGGTGTAAAGCAGCGGCTGAAGGCTAACATTAGCTGCAACTAGCATAGTCTTGCCTAGCCAGACCAATCTCCAAATTGCTTTGTTAACGTTGAAGAACGGTCTGGCTGCACACATCATCATCTGCTATAAGGGAAACGAGACTAGGACAGAACCTACAATATGGCCGGACCATGTACAGCATGAAATGCTAGAGGACTTTTATTTTTAAACGAGGGCTTTTAATCTGAAATGGATACTGGAAGTCATCTTTGCGTATGTTCATGCATGACACAGTGTCGGCAGCAAGAGGGTGCAAGAGGGTGCGCCCCTTTTGTGTCCAGCATCACCTCTTAAAAATGTAATTCAGGACTGTTCATACGTATTCATTCCAAAAGAGCAACGACCAATGGGCAAACTCCAACAATCAACCAACCAATAGTTTTATTTCATTACTCACTCACTCAGTCACAAACTTAGGTAACCACAGCTTGTTTACATCTGTACTGTTAGCATGAGGGTTAGCGAAGAAGAATTTTTACAAGGGTAACATGCAAATGGCTAAAGGATAGGAAAATGCCACCCGAAATAGACAACCAAAAATAGTCAAAAATAGACTGCTTTTATTTGAAGCGGAGCGGAGCAGAGAGCCGCTTCTGGGACGCTCCGAGTCGCTGCTGGTAGAATCGCAAACATTGTGTAGAATGGCTGCAACCAGCTCCGGCTGATGTGGCGCAGCCATTACTGTATGTGACGCAGCCGCACCTGGTGGAATTTAGCCGTTATACCAACCGCCTACGTGTGGAGACTCAGACTAACACACCCAAATCACTAACTGTAGTGGTGGTGGTTGAATTGCATTGTGGGTAATATAGGTGCCAGGTTTTGGAAGGGAAGAAGAATGCATTGAATCAAAAAGACGATATATCCAGTTCTACTGCGTCAAATCTGGATTGTCCAACATGGGTCTGACAAGAGTAGCATGCTGCATTAGTGGAATTCTCTCTGAATCCAATTTTGCAATCAAGTGTTTGGAGTAAATCCAATGCTGTGTAACCAAGCAAATTTTTTATCTTGCTATTTTAAGATCTCCAGTAATACATGTTTGGGGTGTTAGTGGTACATGTGCTTTGAATTCCCCAGCTATAGATCTGTAATTCTGTCAGATTCCTACAGAAGGTGTAGTAATGATGCTTCAGCAGTGCCTCATTTGTGGACAAATGCTGTTTTCACACATCCCTTTTTAAAACATTTGAATAAGCAAACAACATGGTTATGGCTGAACATTTTTGGATAATTCTCTTCCCTGCTGCCCTGTTCTAAAGGCAGGTCAAAGGTCAGTGTCTGCTAAGGTGCAGCTGATCAATATCAGATCCATGTGTGATAGAAAGGTGTCAGGAAACATCACATCTCCCACTCCACTTCTTTACTTGAAGAAGTTGTTATGCTGGTCTCATAAACATGTGCAGGAGATCTTGAAGAAGAGATTGTTTATATCGGATGAGTGTGTGTTTTGTTTGGCCTTGATTTAAAGGATGATGTGGATGACGATGGCATCTCCAAGCTGAGGTCACATCTGTGCAGATACAATGGCACCGTTGTGATGGCTTCAGCTGGTGAATTAACATAATGTGACAACGCAACCGAGGCAGGCCGGATGGCTGGAGAGATCTTACAGTGCTATCAAGAGAACACTGAGAACCTTGACCTCTGTCCCATCACATTGAATTACATACTGAATTGAGTATTTACGGCTTTTTTATCCAGATGCGTGAATTGTACGTTTTTCTGAATGTGTGTGCATTCCGTCTTCCATCTGCGCTCATTTTCTGTGTGTGTGTGTGTGTGTGTGCATGCTTGGTTGCACCACAGTCCCAGTGGCTCCATATCACATGCTGAGCAGCGTGGGAATGTGGAGCCCTCTGGACGACGTCATCCTGGAGTGACCGACCCCACTACAGGGGTGTGGGAACCAGTTAGATCCCACTGATTATCCTCAAGGAGGAGATGTTGTCCCATCTATTTATGGTCTTTTTTTAATCAACTTGTTTTTATCATTATTATTACATAATCGTGGTTGTTTTTCCATGGACCTGTAGACAGTCATAGGTGTGAGAAGACGCAGTGAGAACCCTGCCCAGAATGTGACTTGGCTTTAATTTCTTTAAGTCCTGGCAAATGCACGTTTATTCCCCGTCTTCTGAGACTTATGCCAAGTACTTTCTGGAAACACTTAGCAACAGAAAATGATGTTCCACATGCTGACCTAAGTGCGATTGCATAATTTGCTCATGTTATGTTAGGAACATGGGAAAAGAACATTTTATCATTATCAGTTTTTCATCATTTGGACTTTTTTCATTTACTGATTTCTCATTCATTTTAATTTTGCAACAGTTTTCAAAGAATATCATGCCGTATATAAACTGTTTCTTCACTCAAGCCTGGATTATACTCCCAAACAGGCATGTACACGGACAGCTGCGGGCCCGGAGTAGTGGCCACATGATGTCCATGGACAAGCCTATGCAATCACAACAAACTGAGCAGAAATGATATTTTCCACATCCATGAGGGTACACGTGGGCTCTGTGCAGACATCTGCATACCTCTGCCTTGTGGTGATGGACTCAGACCATCAGGCCACCATGCAACAGCAGGCTACAGAATACCATCTGCTTATGTGTGGAATGTGTCCTCCAGATAGTAGGAGTTACTATGTGTCCACAGAGTCTGCGGCTGTCCATGTGTGCATCCGTTAAGGAGTTTATTCAGGCTTTTGGGGTTACACAGATGTGGATACAGAACGTATCAGACCAGTTTTACTGAACTGAAGATCTGTGCATATTTGCAGTTGGCGAGGTGGGGTTGGAACACATCCTTCAGAAAGTTTAGAATTCTGTGTCTGA
Organism: Lutjanus campechanus; assembly: GCA_027495735.1. NCBI lineage: Eukaryota > Metazoa > Chordata > Actinopteri > Lutjaniformes > Lutjanidae > Lutjanus > Lutjanus campechanus. The sequence continues at coordinate 9,981 of JAJHUR010085902.1, read as the reverse complement.
TTTTGTTTCCTTGCTGGTTTTTGTGAATATTGGTGTTATTTTAGAAAAGATAGATTTTTCATTATTCACTTATTGCTAATGACTGGATTATCCACGGCCGTTTATTCTCAAAATAGGCCTCACCGCCTCACTTGTCCAATGATTCTTGGACAGTGGTTGATGGAGAGTAGCTGAGCATCAACAAATATCCTTCTAAAAATGGATTCTTGAGCTGAGCAGTTTCTGGTGGAGCAAGATAATATGGTTCTCTTTAAAAAATAAAGAGGAAAAAAAATGGTGTAATGTGAATGATGCAGAATTCATGTGGGACAAATTAAAGTAGGCGAGCCTCGGACAAAAGTCATGAAATTGCCACCTCGAGGTTATATCCCTGTTAGAAAGTAATTTTTCTGATCGTTCCTATTGTGTGTTATAACCACAAACAGAGCATATTGGCAATATAAGTTGAATGTCTTCATATCTTGGCAGGCATCATAATAAACATGTATTTAATTCACAAAACATGCACAGCCAACGATTCGAGTCTGAGAGTCATTAATGGAATAACTTGGCAGTTGACTGTTAATATGAAGCTTATTTTCTCACAGCCTCCAGTGTCGTGGAATGGCAGGAAGTTTTTAGCCATACTAGCAGCAGGCCTGTTTGCCATTTTAGTCTAGACTCTAATATTGACTGTTGGATGTATTTCCATCAAATTCAGTACAGACTGACTTTGGTGATCTGCTGAATTTTCAGTGCAACATTAAGGCTGGCAATTTTGGTTTTAACTAAAATGTCTCAACAACTGTTGGATGGATATTAACATTCATACACCCCTCGGGATGGGTTGAAATATATTTGTCGATCTTCTGACTTTTCAGGAAGTGCCATCATCAGGTCCAAATTGTAATTTGTTGAATACTTTGGTTTACATCCAAATACCTTCAAAACTAATGACATACCCAGCAGCCAGATGGTAAAAGTGGTTTTACACCCACTAAACAATCCGAATATTAGCATCGTCATTGTGATCATGTTAGCATGCTGACATTAGCATTTTATTCAAAGCACGGTTGCGCAGCGTCACAGAGCTGCAACCATGGCTCGGTTACCAACACGCCTTCTCAGTCCAAATCAGCCCAGCAGTTCACTTCATCTCACTTCAGTTCCAACAAACCAACACAGAAGAAAAGAAAAAACCTTCCTGTCACTGTCCTCTGGCTCTGGTGGCTCAAATATGTCTGCACATGTCCAATAAAGCCGCTAGACGGAGCGTCCATGTTTCAGGTCATTTTCAGGTTGTAGTGGGGTTTGAACCTGAGGCAGCCTAGCAAACACACCCCCATTATTTCAGGGCAGAGCATGAGTTTGAGACCTAGTTTTATATACTTAGCAATTTTTAGATCATTCAAATATGGCTGGGTGGTTAATAAGACATGTTTCTGTGGTGCAACAAACTCAGAACACACATTTATTTATTGTCGCTTTAGCCTAAACATTAGTTGCGTGTTCCAACAGATATCAAGTGCTAGTAGCAGTGCAGTGAATCATAGCCCTGAGTTCAGGTTAACCCCGGGTTAATGCTTAGCTAAGGATGGCCCTGGGCTAAGGATATGCAGCATGAAAAGCCACTGATTCCCAAGCTTACTGGTAGTTTCTTATAATGCTACTGACCTAGAAATTTAACAAAGTTCTACTCTTTCAGCCCGCTGCCTGGATGAGAAGTTAAATTTGTCATCACACAAGTTCTGCTTTTTGTGAGTGTGTGTGTGTGTGTGTGTGTGTGTGTGTGTGTTTTGACTCTAGAAATACATAGAGGCCTGGCATTGTGACAGTGGTTTTGTATTTGTCTAGCGTCCCTGTAATTTCTCATGAGCAACAGAGTTTAGATTGGCCATGACAAATGCTGAGGCCTTGAGCCACAGGCATTCACTACAAACACACACCCAACAAAAGAAGGAACTCTGACCGGTTAGGGTTAAATATAGACCCCCCCACCCCCCCACCTAAATATCCACAAGAATAGAATAGAAATAGAAGTAATTCTCACACTCCTGCACGTTAGTAAAAGAGATGAATTCCTATGTACACTCCAGGCTCAGGGGGTGGCTGTCATAGACTAGATTCCTGCGGCTTGATCTGTCCCAAACTCGGAGCGGGATTTTGTGGAATGCTTGTTGTTGTGTGTAGCGGGCACGCAGATGAAAGCTGATCGAGGAGGAAAGGGAAAGACATAAACCATTTCCTTCCCCAGCCGATCCCTGCACCACCCTTAAAAGAAACACCTCACAGTAAAATATGCTACAGAATATTTTCTTTTCTTACACTCAAAAATGTCGAGCTTGACGTTCGTCCAAGTTTTGGAGAAAAGAAAAGCAGTCTTTGGGACCGAGCTGTGTTTTTTATTGAACTCGCCGGCGCAATAAATGCGGACATGTGCTCATTTGTGTCACCAGCATCTCCGTATCTCTCACACACTCTTCCCGCTGCTTTCTCGCTCTTTCACTCCCGTCAACAGCTGCACCTTATCAGTCCTTGGCGTAGCGCTGTCTTACACAATCCTCCGTCAAGCTACACGGCCCCCCTTTTTTAGCCTCCTCCTCCTCTCATTTCCTCTTGGCCCAGGTTCCCACTTTGTCCACCACTTTCTCATTTACCTCCAAGCGTGATCCAAGTCCTTCCACTTCCTAAAGACTCTAAATTCTCCGTATTAGACAGACCAGACAAAAACACACCTGGAATCCTGGTAATATTTCATGCGGTGTTTACTTCACAAGCACCTTGCATTACAGTGTCAGCTGCGGTCATTCGGTGCAGAGAAAGTTTGATTCAGGATGTGTTGTCTGCAAAAAGTGTGCACAGATTCAACACCTAAAATCGTTCCTCTGTCTTCCCATCCACAACTTCATCTCCATCTTTCCTCCAACACAACCCTCCCCCACTTTACTCACTGACTCAACCCCTCATTCCAATCCCAAGCACCAGCTTCCTGTCTCTCATGGTCCCTCAGTATTTTGTTAGTCTCGCACGGGGCCTCCCCGAGCCCCTCCTTCTATTACCTTTTTCACCTTACTACTCTGCTCCCCTGCTTCTTAATCCACCTCTCCTCCTCTACAACGCCCTTCACTTTTTCCCCCCTCGCCCTGCTGCCGTGATCCAAAACAAAGGGAGCCGCATAATTCCACAAACAATTAAACTCCCTAAGACCCCCCCACCAAGTCTATCGGTGATCCTTTTTTTCTATCATGAGCCGGAAATTCTTGGGTTGTGAGCAAAATGGATGGAGTGCATTACTGCACGTGTTGTTTTTGGTCGGGGTTACTGCATCGTCATGACTCACAGTCACGTTCTGCGCTGATTGGTGGGGATGTACTGTGCTGCCTTCATACCTGCACATCAGTCTAACACATATGGAAGTGACTAAAAGATTGAGGCGGCAGACAGAAATAATGCTCTGTGCATTAAGGAGTCTGTGCCTGGGGAATATTATGGGCTGACAATTGGAGACAGGCAACTCAAGAGGAATGAAGCCATAGGGATACATGGGTATATACACTGAGTATAATTACAACCATAAGCATGTACAGATAGTTTGGCATTGCATCAAAGATTTACATCAACATGTTTGACATAAGAAAACTGGTCGTAGCGAATGGCTGCCCACCATACAGTCTGGTTCTGCTCAAGGTTTCTGCCTGATGAAAGTTGAAAATTCCTCGCCCCTGTTGGCTTAGTGCTTGCTCATGGTGGGAAAGATTGGATCTTTGTACTATTATTGTAGAGTACAGTCTAGGCCTGCACTTTACTATAAAAAGTGCCCTGAGATAATTTATGACTTAGTGCTATATAAGTAAAATTGACTTGATAATGTTTAAATGTTCAAGAATTGTTTTAAATTCAAAGGTACAGTTCGATCACAAATCAGAAAAAAAAAAACCATTTCTAATCTTGCTTGCAAAAACTACTAAACTACATCTGCCAACAGTATCTACGCATAAGCTAGTTCAGTGGTGCTAATGTTACTCAGCCGAGCAGGATGCCATTAAAGTATACATACCACACCGTCACAAATGCGAGCCTCTCCTGCATGAGTAGATGCACACTTCCATCTGCACAATGATACGGTTGGCAGGTGTAGGTTGGTACAAAGAAAAAAGTTCCTGCAGTTCCTACTGCTTTATCATGAAGCTGGATTATCACGATTTATCGGGCCATGGTTTCTGGGAAGACAAACTGCTGTTTTTTATTTTATTTTATTTTATTTTATTTTATTTTATTTTATTTTATTTTATTTTATTTTATTTTTGGGTGGGCACTTTGAGTTGTGTGCCATCTAGTTCCATTATAGTGGAGAGAACACATCTCTATGGCCAATATCTCCAAAACTTGGTAACACACGCTAAACAGTTGTGATAGGTAAATAGCACTACAGCTAAGAGAAAAAAATCTTTATTTTAAGGGTTAACTGTCCCTTTAATGAATCAGCTCAGACTGCCGCCTGGTTTTGTCTTTAAAAGACTGCAGAGAGGCTCAATGCAGATTTTCAGTCTCATTTCAAACATTGCACCTTCATTCATATTATCAAAAAGCTGGATAGTTTGTGCATTAATGGCTGTTTGTAGGTGAGAAAGGAGACTCATCAGGTGCACAAAAGTCACACACATATATACATATACATACATACATATATATATACTGTATATATATCAAGAGTTGAATTTGTCAAAGCAGGAAAATTCTGCCTCAGCTTGTGTATTTCTCTTATTTCACCACAAGGTGTTGCTATTAACACACTAGTCACTACTGAGCAGCAGTGTCAGTGCAGATGTTAATCAAGGGAGGCACATCTGTGTGTGTGTGTGTGTGTGTGTGTGTGTGTGTGTGTGTGTGTGTGTGTGTGTGTGTTAGGGGTGTATTGTGAGAATAGTGGTACTGACCACACGGAGCCCAAAATGAGGTGAGGAGTTTTGAAAAGTGATTCTCAGCCTTCTGCAGGTTCCAGAGGGTGTGAGGAAAGATTGTGTCAGGTCAGTTTATTTGAAAAAAGTTGATAATATGATTTCATAGAAAATATCCACATAATTGCATCAAGGAGTAAAATAAGCATTAATTGAAATTGGCATGATGCTAATCTTTGATATATTTACTGCGGATATTTCGATATAATTTTTTCCTTGCGATTCCGACACCTGAACTAACCCTGTATGGTTGTGATATGATTGCTATCATTGTTGTATGGCCTGGCTCAGGTTAAAAGTAAAGGATAAATGTTTGTAACTGCCATTCCAAGTGGGAGCAGTACAAATAACATTTGACTGAATCTACGGAGGAAAAAGGAAAAAAAATTGACAAAGCCTTAAAGAAACTTGTAACAATATCCACTTTTATGTAATTAATAATATTATTTATTACCCAGTTGATTCTGATTGGTCAATTACCTGCATTCTAAAGTCTGTTAATTCTGTTGCTATGAATAACAGATTGTTGCTATGGATACAGTACTGATAATGGACACTGAAGGAACAATAAAATAATTTTTAAATCATAAAATCATTTTTAAATTAATATTTTGTGTCAAATTATTGTTTTTAAAAAAATGTATGGCCCCCATGTGAAGCTGAGGGGTTTTTTAATCACCCTTTTATTTTGCAATAATGACCCAATCACTGCAGATTAACCCTGAAATAACACCAAGTTTCTAAACAATTAAAATGAGCATGTTTAGAACATGAAGGGTGAGTGGTATGAGTATGTCATATGACATAGACAAGTTGAGAACCCCTGACCTAGAGTGTCTGGACTCAAATACTTTCTATGCAGTTTGTTCCCATTCATGTGCTATTTGTTGACATAAACATGTCTTTTACAAATGTAATGATGGTGGCTTACAGGAGGAGGAGGAGAGGCGGAGGCCCAGTGCCACCCTGTGCACATGGGGCCCATAATTACAACGTCTCAATACGTGTGTGAGAACTACATAGTTACATGTTTGTTTTCATGTTGACATTTCACATGCCTCTTAAATTTGAGGCACACTAAATACTTCCCTAATTACCTCATTTTTTCACACCCGGTGTCACATACCATGCCATAAATTGTACCTTGTTGTGAAAGATATGGCTAATTCTGGAGTTATTTACATTTTAATTTTAAACCACTTAAGTGGCCATAATATTGAATAGCACAGACTCTCCATAAATCAGTTTAAGGGTACTGTAAATGTGTCATATGAAGAGGGATGACACATTCTGCTTCACTCACACCAGAGGATTTTCTAGTGATTAATTCAGCCAATCCAGATCGAGTATCCTTACGCTCCCCTCAGGAAAGCGACCAATCAGTGGGTGAAATTCCAGTAATAGTACTCCACACATGCTTTTAGCTGCGTGTAGCTCCACCCAGCAGCCCCACAGTACGGAGGGTAGACCGGAGTAAGGAAAACAAGTTACCTCAGTTGCAGGCCATGTTATTGATGGCCTTCCTGAGAATGAGGGGCAGCGTTTAATCCAGGGGATCATGATAAGCGGGAAAATGAACAAGGTAAGATCTCTTGTGTCTCTTGGTGTGGATTAAAAGTTAGGAGCTGGGTGTGTCTGTCTTACATACGGTTCAGTTAGGCTACTTGTTAGTCAGTCTGTGCAGTCTGTATGAAGGATTTTAGAGTTTGGGATGTGTGATGCTGTGTTTTCACTCGCATGTGTTGTCTGTGCAGTTGCGCACTCTGAATTTGGCTAACTTCTGTAAGCTCACTGAATTGACGACATAACTTAAAAAGCACTTGAAGTTATACACACTCTTTTTGAAGGTGGCTCCTTTAAGAGAAAAATAAGTGTTGTGGTGTTCAATGGGTGCTTTAATATGACCTAGACCGTATATTTATATTATAATGTACCACACTGTACCACATTTAGGCTACATACCTAACAGTGTTTAAGCTAGGCTACTGTTATCTCACTACAGTGGTTATGAGACACACCGGGAGTTGTTCAGAGAGAAGTTGCTCGATATGTCGCACTTCATTAAGGTGACATAAAATGTTCTGAATGGGGTCATATGATGCATTAAGCAGCCCCCCCACAGTCCCCTCTGTTACTGCGTCAGCGCCAGTCACTTACTGTTAACGTCGCAAAGTCAAAAAAACATGTTTCTCACGAGCGGCGTGTGCGCGTGCATGCAAGGTTTTGACGTAAGACCAGGTGTGATTTTTTTCAAGTTAAAATACAAAAATACATGTGTAGTGCAGGTAGGAAACGTATGTGGTTAAATGCTGCCCGTGTTGAAGAATTTTCAATATTTTTACTTATTATAAGTATAATCAGTAAAATGAGTTGGTGAGCATTTCTGCACTGTTTCTCAGTGTTATTCCCAGATGTTATAGATCAAAGGATAAGAGCTGGAGAGACTCAGCTGCCCCTGACTTTCCTGTACCTTGTGTCTCTGACTCGTCACTCATGAAATGACCATTTTGTAATGCCATGTCTAAAGTTTGTGTTTACTATTATGCAACAAAATGTGCACTTTGGTCAAAAACTAGTGCCTTGTTAAAGAAAATCAGGCTTAAATTACACAACAGGGATTTGCAGTTTGTTGCTTCTGTCAGATGTTTGACAAGGTTTAGGGAGTGTGTGTGTGTGTGTGTGTGTGTGTGTGTGTGTGTGTCTGCAAAGTACAATTGCCTGAAGGGTCATTAAGAGTAGAAGTAGCCAGGATAAAATGTTGGATTTTTTCATTAATAATGATTGATCAATTTGGCTTATGTTTATAAAGTTTAAATTCAAGCACTTCATTTTGAATTAAAAGCTGTATTATGTAACATTTCCACATTAAAATGCATTAAAATGCTAGACATATGTGATACATTTTGTTGAGTTGTGTACCCACATTATCCCAAATTATTGTTATGCTGAAACCCAGAGAAATACATTATTTATTTAAGGTAACAGTGCATCGCCTGCTAGCCTCTAGTTACTAAACTTCTGGAAAAATACCAGATATTATGGATACGTTAGAGAGTGAGGAAGGAAGGGGGCAAACGTGACTAAATGTACAATGAATAAGACTTTAATATTACCTCATTTGTGAACATGATTTCTGCCTGAGTCACATCAGATAGATTTTCATCAGCTATGGTGATTGTTAAACAATGAAGACAACAACTCCCATGACCCTGTGCTATTTCATGATGTCATCAAAATACATCTTTTGTTATTAATCTGTCCTTGAAACATCGGCAAGCTGGCCTGTCCTTTTTTGTTAAGAATGTCTGCTCTGTCTGCACTCTACGCTGTTTCTGTTGTCACATGTCCATACTGCAAACAAACAGCACACCTGCTAAATGATTGGCTGTTTGTCTGTCACTCACTTTCATGGCGGTTTGTGTTCTGTTGCACAATTTTCTCTATTTTTATCGATGATGTGTCAATTGCCAGTGCATATCGCTTTTGTTTTATTGCTCAGACCCACTGTTAAAAAAAATCCATCACGTGTGTGCATGATCACACGCTTGGTGTAGTAGACCACACATTGTACTGTTGGTGTGTGTATGTTGGCATGCCAACAGTGATTAATGACAGGGTCACACATCACCCAGTTAGTGCTGTCAAGAGTTCCCATCCTGCTCTGCAACATGAGGAAAACAGCTATAGGGATTAACAACAAGATAACATTGTCCAGCCTCTCAAACCTTTCCTTTACTGATAACAGGCTGGTCATTAGCAGTTTTTCTCCTATGTGGATAATATGTAATGCAGATAAGAGGTGGTCAGACTGCATTTTGATCAGATTTGGGGAAGGGGCTTGTGATAAAAACTTGACTTTCTGGGAAAACCTGGGCAGGAAATTCAAATAAGTGGCACTCCTCCTCTTCCTCCACCAACAATAAGCCCACTAGAGATGCTATAATACTGTTGCTGTACTCAGTATACAGTAGGTATTCTATATTTGTAATTATTGGGTGTAACTGAGAAGTTTGATGGTCCTGAAATGGTCCATGATGGCTGTGTTTATTTGGGACACCCCCCATTCCCTGCCAGGCCAGGAGGCTGAAACAGAGGCTGGTTCACCTTCCCTTGTGCCAGATGCAGTTACACTGAGTTCACATCTACAGTAGCAGCTATTCACTCACCTGCAGCAGTAAAACAGAACGGGTGCAAACAGGCCTCCAATGAATGATTATTTTCATTAATCTGTTTAATAATTGTTTTCCGGATTAAAAGATTAGTTGTTTGGTCCATAAGAATGTCCCCAAATGTCCTCGATTTTCCTGTTTTGACCACAACCTGAAGATATTCAGTTTAAGGCTCATTTAGGCTAAACATTAGATCCACATATAGACACAGATGACCATCTTTGTGTACACTCTTAGAAATAAAAGTGCTAACTAGAACCATAAACAGTTCTTCGGCTTGTCCCCATTGGTTCCTGGTAGAACCTTTTTATCAACGTGAAGCCGTTTAGAGCACTCTGCCAAGAACCAAACAGAAAGGGTTATACTTAGAAGCATCTACATTTACATTTGTATTTACATACTGATGTCCATTAATGTGTACTGTCCCTTTCAAATAAATAAATAAATAAAAATAAAATAAATAGAACCAGCTATGAGAGATTCTAAAGGAGAACCTTTTTATGGTGTAATGGTTCCAATGCACCCAAGGGGTTCTACTGAGGACCCTTTTATATTCCAAGGGTTTATCTAGAACCAAAGGGGAGTCCTATTATGACGTTATGGTTCCTCCCAAAACCCTCTCTGAGGGTAATGTTCAGAATCTTTCCTAATCAGAATCCTAATCTAGAACCCCCCCAAAGGTTCTGCCAAGAACTGTATATTCCAAGGGATTTATCAAGAACACATCCAAGGGGTTCCACTGAAAACCCATTCAGATTTGAAGGGTTTTACCTACAACATTCAAAGGGTAGTTCTCCCGAGAACCCTTAAATATTATGGTACAAAAAACCCTTGATCAACATTCCTTGAAGAATTCTTTCTTCCAAAAAGGTTCT
>JAJHUR010085900.1:0-30884 GCA_027495735.1 Lutjanus campechanus | reverse complement strand
ACACACACACACACACACACACACAGTAATCATAGTTAACAGGTGCTTAACTGTCACCAAACACGATCTGTGCATGTGTAGATAAAGCAGAGTGTCATCAGCATATTGGCAGAGAGAAATCTATTACAGATAAATATAGAACAGAGTTTAAGATGAATTCCAGAGGTGATGATCATCTGAACATATCACTAAACAAGTCACTGATGTGCAATGGATTATGGGATAGTGATGATAAAATTATACACTGGTTGTGTCCTGAATTCTTCAGTTCTATTTTTCATGTCAATGACCAAACTGTTAACAAAATATCTGACTTTAAAGTCAGAGCCTGATAGAATTTATACTTACGCTGGAACATCAGTGGCCACGAGCCAAAACCCAACAAAGAAGATCACAGTTCCGATGACAGACGCCGGCAACAACCAGCCGGTGTAGAAACCTACAGACACAGACAGACAGTTACTGTTGAAACAAAGAGCGGATAGTTGGTGGTAGTTATGATTGTGGTGACTATAATTACCGAGCCAGGCAAAGTAAAGGGCTATCTTCTCTCCAAAGTACTCCCTGATGTGATCCAGAGGTTGGTAGCGTCTATAGCGGGACCACTTGGCCCAGTAGCCATACAGGATCTGTCTCAGACCTAAAGACTTGGGGGGCACCGGGGGCGTCGGCAGCTGGAAGCCTCCCTGCAAACAGAAAAAATAAGAATATGAGATATATTTTCAGTCTGGAGCTGCTGGCATCAGAGTGATGATTTGGTCACTGGAGAAGTTGGAACATGCTGAAGTATCAGGTTTTTATTTCTGCCTGAATATTTTTTTTGCAAACAGATGCCTGCAGACAAAACACAAGCTTAGCTTGTCCCACATTCAAATGTGATAACAAGACCACAGAAAAATAAGTGCTAAGGTAAAAGAGTAGTTTGGGGCAGCAGACACTTTCTTTCAACACTAACTCTTCAACGGTGCCATTTTAATACCAAGATATCAGATTTGTTTGCATGCAAATCGGAGTTTTCACAGAGAATAAGTGAAAACTACACATATCTGTTGGCTAATTTTAAATGAAGCTATGTTGCATGGGTACTCATCGATGTTATACTGTATTTTAGACCAAAGATTTTACTGGGTTGGATCGTCTGGACCTTTGCAAATGTAGCAAGACTGGTTTTACCTGAAAATTATCGATTGTGGACTACTACAAGGTTTGCATCGACTGAAAACACAAGAATCTTCTTAAGATTTTTCACAGCAGTTCCCACTTAAACAGTTGTGTAAATAATGGACCAGGCCGCCAGATCAGGATGAGATGTTGATTATTGCACCATTAAATGTATTTTGCATCACCTACATGTTTTAAGTTTTAATAATGATAAATATAAACACGGCGACAGATTAAAAAGTATCTTGGTGGTGTCGAAGTTGTCTCTGACCAGATATTAGGGTTCGGGTTTAAGATTAGGGTTCGGAGCTCACCTCATGCAGTGGGTAGGCAGCAGTGAAGATCTGCTCGTTCAGCAGTCGGTCGATTCCCACCTCCCCCTTTTTCACAACACCGTACGGCGTCCTGGCCAAGATCTCGTACAGCTGGAGGGACAGGACACAGTCACTGTAGGGGCGTACACTGGACTAAAACAAACAACCCTTTGATCATGAGTCATCGTCCTGATATCCCATCCTGTAGCTGCTGGTCCACTACCCTCTGTGTCTCAGTACAATCTTTCATTTAATCTTTTCTTGGTCTTTGTAAAAAAGAAGAAACTGGGGCTTCAAAGCAGCTAGGCTGGCAGTTTCATCCTGTTTTCAGTTTTCATGCTAAGCTAGGCTAACCAAATCTTGGACATATCTCAGGCAGTAATTTATAATCCTTTCATCTGAATCTAGAGAAGACAGAGAACTTCTGCCTAAATGTTGGACTGACTCTATTATAACTTAAAAAAGAACAGATACTCCAGGACGCTTCCCTGAGGAACTCCACAACTTACTGACTCTACATTTCTGTACGTTTATCTTTCTATGAAACAAAATCTAAAGACAGTTTAGTCTCAATTTAGCTAAATAAGCTGTGAGATGTAGTCTATGAGAGTTTAATTAGTCACTTTAAAACAAAATGCTTGTTTATGGATCTTTAACGTAATCTTGAAACAGATGATAAATGATGAAAAGGCTAAAAAAAAAAAACATGGTGTAAATAATGTCTTTCAAATCAACTTGGCATGTCGGGGCTTCAGGAGACTTGGATCACACCAGACGAGCAGCATGGAGGAGTTTTATGTTTTTATTCTGTCGTTTTTTTCACATTTGAAAACTGGTCACCATTCACTTCCATTGTCTGGGACATTCTGCAGCACTGTTTTCCTGTGAAACTCCAGCAGTGTTTTGTGAACTAAACAAAACTAAACCGGACCTTTAATCAGCATGAGGGAGAGTAGATAATGACTGAATTTTAATTTTTGGGTGAACTTCAATAGAATCTTTAGTAAAAAGGATTTGTGGTAAAAATGTGAGGATTGTAGCTGTTAGCAGTTTAATTAGTATTATTATATTGTTAGTTACACAAAATTAGTTTTGTGAGACAGGATAGCTAGATGCTAAGCTAATCAATGGGAGGTTTTTGCGAGACTTTGCTGATTTCCACAAGTAAACTTCTGTTAGTTTGTGTGTTGAAGTTATTTAGTTGCCTCTGGAAATCTGCACTCATAGGCTGACTCATTGTAATGTTGACATCATTATAATATAAAGTTATACATATGTAAATATTGTTGCACAGTTTCATTGCAGTTGTGTAACTTATATTTGTGTCTTTGTGTTTGACACAGTGTGTTTGCCTTCTGCAAGGACAGAACAGTAAAACTTTTACAAGTTGCTAAAAATCCCCAAATTCCCAAGATGGTATCTTCATTCCTGTCTTATTTCCTCTGTGTGTGTGTGTGTGTGTGTGTGTGTGAAGGTTTATTGTTTGTTCTTTGTGAGTGTGTGTGTGTGTGTGAGGATGTGTGTGTTTGAAGATTGTATTTGCGGAGGAGGCGTAGCCGCGCGCAGCATCCGTCTGCTGACTGAAACATCCTGGAATCTGAGAGGTCAGTGGCTCTACATCTCTGGACCAATCAGAGGAGACCATGAAGGCCACGCCTCCATCCTATAAACTGTGCTTAATCGAAACCAGGATGTGATGTTGTGATTTCTGCAGCTCACAGTTCACTGAGGACTTTTGGAAACTTTGAAAATGTGTCAGACTAATATTAAGTCCTCAGATAAGAACATAAGATTAATTTCTGCTCATGATTATTAATATTTATTTGTTAGTATTATTGTGTAATTAAAGAGCAGAAATTCAGAGAAATGTCAGAAAACTGAAAATCAAATCAATAAAAAAGTAGGTTGCAATTTTATCTGTTCATTAAAAAAATGTATTTATTCTGGAAAACTAAAAGTATATATATATAAAAAACAATACTAGTTATTTAAAATGTAAAATGGCTGTTATTTCTACGTTTTTTTTGGTTACATCAAATCTAATTAACAAAAGAAAATCTTTTCAGTTTGTTTTCAGTTTCAGGTTGCCTTGATGCACCGTAGAGAAACACTACAAAACACAATAACACAAAAACAGAATTAAGACTTTTTGGAGCTCTTGTTTGATTTTAGATTGCTCTCTTTAAAAATACTCTTTTGAAATAAACTTTAAAAACTGACCTACAATCTTAAGTTGAGATAATAAACTTTTATTTTTTAGATAAACGTCAATCTTTGACTTTGGGAAAATTAAAAATTAAAAAAAATAAAATAAATTTGGTCACAGTGAGCTGTGAACCTGATTTGTCTTTTACATAACAATCACTTTCACTTGAATACATTTGCTCAATATTTTTTAAATACAATGTTTTGAGTTGCTTTAAGTTTATCTAAAGAAGAAAAGTAAATTGTCTCAACAAAAGATCAGCAGTTGGTAAAACTTTTTCAAAACTTAAGTGTTTAATTTGGGCTCAAAACTGAAAAACTGATTGTTGTATGTTGCCTTGAAATATATGAATTTCTCAACTTTTTGTTTTTACAGAGTTCAGGATGGAAACAGAGAAACACAAACTTTAATTTAATTTTCTAATTTTAAAACCTACAAAAAAAAGAAACATTTTGTTCTTTTCTTTTTACAGACTAAACGACATATTTGAAGATGATATTGTTTTTTGTTTGAAATATGGAAAGTGACAAACAGAGAATGTTTTGTTTGTTTCTGTGTTGACTGAGTATGTTGACTGAGAAGGGAGGAACCTCAGGCCCCCAGGGGCCCCTCAGGGCCAAGGTTTAGTGTTTGAACAGAATGTTAGAATATCGACTGAAACTGATCCTGATGATGTGCTTCTGTCCTGTTTGGAGTTCTGTTTATATTGTCATCACATGGCTTGTTTTTATAATGAAGTTGTTTAATGAAGACACGCAGGAACCTCGGGGCCCGATGTTGTTATTCCAGCACTGAGTTCTGTTTGTTTTCTGGGTGTCGGGGCTCATAAAGTAGCTGCTGTTTGTGTTCACTGTACTTTTAAAAGGACTTTAATGTAGGCAGGCTACATACACAAACACAGGGACAGATACAGTGCACATGAGGTGGTTTTAGTGGGGAGTTCAAGTGCAATTTTTTTTCCCAGGGGCCCCAAATACTTTAATCTGGACATGTTCTGACATCACAGCTGTTTTTAATCATCACAGATTCACATAAAGGCTCTTTTTTAAACTGAAGATTTAAAACTGAAGTGTTGAACTCACCACCTGGTGCCTCTGAGTCGTCTTAAAGAACGTCTCTCTGTTGTCGCTGCCCAGAAACCTGCAGACAGAAAACAGGTAAAACAGCTGCTCACAGCTGGAAAACAGACACTTTCAGTTTACAGACACTTCAGCTGCTTTCAGCACAAACACGTCACACAGAATCTACTGACTTTCATCTTTTACAGCCTGATTCAACCGGGATCAGAGAAGTCTGCAGCGTTTCTGGATGACTTTTACCATCACCTGTTAACCTGTTCAACCTTCCAAACTGGTGTTTTTGGAGCTTTTACAGTCTGTTGTTGCTCCTGTCATAACTGTTCTGGAACATGTTACAGGTTCAACTTCAGACTGAGTATATATTTACAAATAAATAATACATTTTATCAGTTTGAACATTAAACATCTCATCTTTATGTTCAGTTGATTACAAGTCAAAGGATTTTTGCAAATCACAACATTCTGTCTATTTAAGTTTTACTAAGATCCAAACTTTTTTGGAATCGCGGTTGTACATTAATTTAATTCTTTATGAACTGAGTGCTGACACTAAAAATCTGAAAACTAAACATCAGGGTTTTTGTAGTAAAACATCTTTATATTTCTCCATGTGAGTCTGAAAAAAGATTTTTGTAAGAGAAGTGAAACTTTGGTATATGAGAATAACTGTCAGTGTTTTGATTAAGTGATGAACAGAGTAAGTAAGAAATAAACAGGAGTGAATTTGCGAAGGCTGCTCCCAGCTGGAGTGTGTAAGTCACAGTGACACCTGCCACAAGGCTCTATGACACACAGTTATGAAAGGGGGCGTGGCTAAAATATAGTGAGCAAGGCAAACCATCATCAAGAGGAACTCTACTGAATATAGTGATGCCTCCCTCAAGTGAATTATCAATGGGGGCGTGGTTAAATTGTAGGGGGCGGGGCATAAGTAACTAATGATAAAGGAAGTGTGCAATAATGCCTCCAATAAGGGTTAGGGTTTGCATCTGTGCAGCGTAAATTTCTCAGGATGCACACAAACATTGCATTGCAAACATGCACAAGGCATCCATGATGCATATCTCTGACCTAAGAAGTTAAGGCCACTCCCATTGTCACGCCCCCTTTTTTGCCAGCTGTCATGAACCATTAACCAGCTGTCCTTTGGCTCATGACCAACCTTCCCACTAAATCTTCTTTCAATAGGTCACTCCCACTACCACGCCCCCTTTTACACAATGTGCATGAACACACGACACACACACACAACCTTCATGTCAAATTTCAGCCTCCTGAGGTGAAAACTGTGGCCGCCAAAGCATGGGGAATTTTTGTGGACCGACAGACCGAATATCTGACCGACAGACTCACCCACCAACCAACAAACCGAGCGACCCACCGACTGTCTGACTGACTGACCAACTGACCAAGTCATGGACCAACTGACCATCTGACTGACATGTTGATCTGCTGGTTGCAGCTAATAAATCAGAATAGATGTGTTTAAAATCTTTTGTACCTCTGCAGTTTGTTGGACCTGAACCGACAGGTGTAGTAGTCGGGTGGAGGGTTGGGGACGTCCTGAGCGAAAGGGTTGGGGAGGGACAGCGAGGACAGGATGTGTTCAGACCAGTTAACTAATGGAGTGGTGACAACCTGCAGGAGGACAGAAGACACACTGTAAGGACACAGAAACATCTGTCACCATGGATGCAAATAGATTTTAACTTCAACTCTACTTTCTCTGTGTCTTTATCTGAACCATGAAGAAGACTGAAGAGATGTTTCCTCTGAGGACGAAGAGGTGGACGTCTTTTACCTGCAGAGGGACTCTGAGACTGATCTCCTCAGCGTAGTAACAGAGGACGCTCCACGGAGCGTGGAGGAGGACAAAACAGATCTTGTTCTTCGTCTGAAGGACCTCTTTCTGTAGAGAGACACAGACAAACTGGTTCAAATCTTCTCAGTGGAGTCCCACAAGGTTCAGTTCTTGGCCTCCTCCTCTTCTCTCTGAGGTGACTCATGATGAAAATATTAAATGACGTAAATACTTGTGTGTCATAATAAGATCACACTGAGCTCAGTCTGCAAAAAGACAAAACAAAGAATTTATTTTCTGTGTCGCCTCAGGGGGGCGCTCCATCAAGGCTCATCACTAAGTCTGCACTGAAGGGAAACAGTCTGGTTTGAATTAACTTTCACTCAAAGCTGAAGCAGTTTATCCTGGTGTGGTCGACACTAACTGAAGCCAGGCTGAAACGAGCTGCACAGACGCAGATCAGAACAGCTGATGAAGATAAGATGTCAGAATAAGAAGAGAAAAGGAGAAAGATTTTCTTCTGAGCAGTGAAACAAACCCTGCAGATTAAACTTTATGAAGAATATAAAGAGATCATCATGAAAAAAGGTCAAAACTGCTGAAACCAACAAAACCAAGGAGACGAGGAGTAAAAGAATCCTGCAGAGTAAAAACCAACATAATGATCCCGGCGTTCGCAGGACTTTGACATGTTTATTTGATGTTTAAAAGATCAGAAAACATCCTCCAGCTCTGATGTCATGTGACAGCTGATTTATGATAATAAAGGATGAGTTCACAGTTTGTTCAGACGTGTCACAGCTGTGATGTTTCAGTTGTGTTTGTTTTACTCAAAGAGGCAGCGTGCACGACTCTTCATCTTTCAGTTTCAGATCGACTTCATTAACGTGTCGATCAAACAATAATAATTTATTTGTTTATTGTGGTGTTTGTTTACTTCTCCCACAATAAACAAGTCGAGTGTGTTTGTTTTACTCACCCGTTCTATCAGCAGTCCGCAGCGCCTCAGTTTGTTCAGAAACCTCTCCCGCTGCTTCGTGGGGGCGGGGCTATCACCTGCACTCTCCTCCTTCTGTGAGTCCAGAGGCTCCTCCCACACCAGGACAAAATCTGTCCAATAGGAACACAGGATTCAAACCATCATTGTCATGATGTCATCACAGCTGATGCTCTTTGGAACAACATGATGCATTAACAATGTTTCTACAGTGACGTGTTTCTACTCTCTTACATTCCCAAACTGTCTGTGACAAAATATTTGATTTGTATTATTACACTGGAAACCAAAATAAGTTAATAATACTTTAAATTGAAATTGAGGCAGTCGGTTGTCACAATATTTTTGAGTTGATAAACTTTAAAGTTGGAGGTTATCAGAGCTTAAATAAAGTTGGTGTTACATGTACTCTTTGTTCAATTAAAACGTGATTCAGTCGACTCAAATAGTTTCAGTTAACGCAGCTCAAAAAATTTCATTCACACGTCTCGTTGCAACAAGCTAACGCACGGTAAAAATGATTCAGTTGAGAAAATTTCAGTTTGAAGATTTGAAGACAACTCAAGTTTTGAAAAAGTTTTACCAGCTAATAATGTTTTGGTGAGATAATTTTTTATTCAATTTTCAAGTATCCAAATAAAGACAAATAAGGTTCATCATTCACTCTGAACTATTTTTAAAATATTATTAATAAGATTCAATTTTATTTAAAGAAAAAATCACTGAAAAAAATCCACTGAAAGCAACTGCCTTCAAATTATGAGTTTTCTCAACTTTGTTTATAGGACAGAACTGATTAATTTTCACTGCTTATTACAATGAATTCATGTGAGCATTTGGTTTTACTGTTTATTATGAATCATTTATTTCATTAAAGGTTTAAACAAACAATAAAAAATAATAATCAAAGAGCTTTTAGAAAGTTGTGGAATAAAAGTCTGACTTTCCTGAAATGTCTGAAATGATGTTTTATTTATCTCTGTATAAAATGTGTGATGTCTGGTTTCTGTGAAAACGCTGGAATGGAAAAGGGCAGGTAATATTCTCAGTAGCACCTTTAATATGTTGCAGCAGACAGCAAAGTCGATGTTTCAGACGTTATGTTGAAGACGAGCATTTAGAACGTCTGTCTGTCTGTCTGTGTTCCTGCTGTCTCACCTCTTCAGGTGTGTTGGAGGTCAGAGGTCACCTGACCTGATGACAGTTTGTCCTCTCAGCTAATATTGACTCAGCACGTTTGTTTTACTCACCGACTCGAGTCGATCCGTCGCTGAACACGTTCCTGTTCCAAGACTCAACAAGTGCATCCTGGGAAATAATTCAGCAAAAAACGATCAAACGTTTGTTTTCAGCCGTCAGAATCAAGAGGCGGTTTTAGTTTATTGAAAAGTTTACAGATGAATGAAAAGTAAACAGGACTGTTATCTAAACAAAGATGTGAAAAAAATGAAGTCTATAAGTTGTGAACATTAATAGAATGAATGAAAATCAAAATGTTTAAAAAAAAAACAAAAGAAGGAGCCACAGGAGAGGAGCTGAAGAACCACATGTGGCTCCGCAGCCGCAGGTTGGAGACCCCCAGTTTAGACAGATAAGAAGAAACCAGGCCAAGAATAGATTTATATTTAAAAACCTGCCGATGTGAGAGCCTGCAGACACAGAGATGGACACTCAGCAGTGGCATGCAGAGGACAGTGGTGTATTTGATTTTCACAGACGGTAATAAAACACAAAGCACAATGGGACACAGTGTCTAACTTCTCTGGGCACTGGTCACGTGCATTCATAAAAACTTCATCAGAACAGTCAGGTTGTGTCTGGACAGATAAACAGAGAGCCGAGAGTCTCTATAAAGCTCCGAAAATCTGAGGGAACTGCAGCTTCAGCTGATAATTCACTACCAGCCAACATGTTGTCATTTTATACAGAGATATTATAAAAAATATATATTGTAGCGGGTTTAAGGTGTAGTCTGCATAGACAAACAAATCCAAACAATGGGTTGAGGAAGTCAGCTCACACAGATATGATGTCAGGAACAACATTACCACCCTTAAAGGGATCGTACAGATTATGTGAAGTGTGGTTGTAGCAGGAGCACCGGTGAACCTGCTGGGGACAGGGTCAGACCTGTCACACCTAAAAAAATCAATATCGCTTTATTTTCTCCACTTCACCTGGCTGTTAGACAGACTTTTCTGTCAGGAAACCACTGTTATATAAGACAAATATCACTCTCTGCAAACCAACCAAACTCCAGTGAAAAATTCAGTCATTTTACCTCCCAGAACACAGGAGCTGCTGGTCTGCTGCTGCCTCCATCTGTTAGCTAGTTTGTCTTATTGTGAGACTTTTGTGATTTAAAAGCATTGTTCAGATTCACCAAAGTCACACAGTGACACAAACAAACCAACAGATCGATGCAGCGGTAGACCAACAACTCCTGTGTTCTGGGGAATAAAATGACTGTTTCTGTCAGTGGACTTTGGTGGGTTTGGAGCAGTCATGCATGATGAATGATGTTAGTTATATTTTTTTTTAACCCCTCTTCATCACTGTGTTTCTATTGGCTGCAGTCTGATGACGAGCAGATTTGACTCTTCCTGCTGTTTCATGTCTCCATTGTTCTTAATGAGACTGACGACAGACACGGTGATGAGAGGAAGAGCAGAGCCAACATCTACTGTTCTCTAATGTTCTCTAACGTTTTATCACTCTGCGTTGAACTAATCACACACTTCCTGCTTCCTGCCTAAGTGTGTTAGGAATGAATTCAGCTTTGTCTTTATCTGCCCGAAGGTAAGCTGTTAACATTAGCATGTCCAGCTAACTAGCCTACTGGCTGCAGTAACATTCCAGAGGTTACAGTGGGATTATTAAAGTCTCTCTCTGGCTCACTCTCTGAGGTCTAAACTGGGTTAGTTTAGCTCTTATCCCGCCTCTCTTCCTGTGGTGATGGCGGTCTGGCTGGTCTGGCAGGGTGACTGTCTGCTGCACTTAATCTAATCTAATCTCTGCACTTCCTTTTCCTACAATGACTGCAATGTTCTTCTGCTGCTCCACTCTCAGAGTTTACAGAGTTTCTGATGGACAGGTATCTTTACTTGTTGCTAATGTAGCTAACTGCTGCGGCTAATTAGCTGTGCACTCCTGTGGTGTTTTAAGCTCCCAGCAGAGTTAGCTGCATGGAGCTAACTAGCAGTTAGCTGCTAAAGTAGCTAACCACTTACAACAAGTGAACCTTTGTCCACCAAGAAACTCCATAAATTACTGAAAGCTGAGGCAGAGCAGCCGGAGGACACCACAGGAAAAAAAGGGGGAAAAAGTATTTTCTCCAGAAAGAGTCGCCAAAATCAGTGAATAAAGTTATAAATTTGTGTGCCTGTGTACAGTAATCAATCCCTCCATTGTTTATCTGATGTAATTCAACTAGCATCTCACATCATATTTTCCATGCTAAGATTTTGCTCAGAAGCACTGAGGGTGCTGTAGTCTTGCATAGCTAGACTGATCTCTGCTAGCGGTTAAAGTAGCTGCGAACAACATGTAGCTCAACATGAAACAACATGAAAACTCTGTAGCTCTATAGTGTAACTTGGATTAGGGCTACTTGAGCGGAGTCCCAGCAATAAAATATAAATCTGGAAATGAGCAGAACAGTTCCCCTTTAAATCTGCAGAAGGTTTAATGGAAAGAGCAGAGGCTCCAGGGTGGTTCCCTGAGGAACTCCATCTGTTGTTTTTAATAAATTTTTCAAAACCTCCATCTGGACTTTCAGTCTTTCAAATAGTCAATCAGTGAGTTATTGTTATTGTTGTTACCGTGGTGATGCTGCCGTAGTTGCTCTCTGGCTGCACTTCCATGGCAATGAGTGTGTCACTGTCATCCTTCTGCTCCTTTCTCCTCCTCATCCTCCCTCGCCTCCTTCTTCCTCCTCCTCCGGCAGATCTGCAAACACTCAACACAACAAATAAATAAACATGTGTTCATGTCAAAATATAATTTCTTAAAATATAAGTTCATGCTCGGCCTGTAGACTTGGCAACTAGGCAACAAATATAAAAACTCCAGGGATCAAAAATTCATGATCATAACTGAGCTTGTTTGCAGTTCGATGTGTCCTGTCAGCAGTTTTACAGACGTCTCTTTTAGGGAAGAAAATGCTTTTTGGGCTTGTGGGGAATTTTTTGCTGCAATACTGTGAGTGGCCACTGGGAAAAATCGGGTTCAGGACTGAGCAGCAACGTTCTGTCTAGTTCTCACACAGCACACGCAGTCAGCCATCAAACTGTAAGAGAAACTCCAGCTTCAGCCCACAACAGCCAATGAGAGTCCAAGTTGAAAGGAAGAGCCCGCCTCTCTTCCGCCATGTACAGACGGAGCCAATCAGAACAGACTGTGTGGACGAGTGGGGCCATGTATAGCCAATGAAAAATGACAATATGCGATATTGTAATATGCAGGTTTTATTATTTATTTATTTATTTATTACATATTTTATGTTTTATTTTATATATTTTATAAGATCAAAATATGGAAATTTGGTACATTTATGTAGTTTTACTGTGAGTTCTTCTTTGATGTCTTTATATTCACAAAATGTGTGCATATACTGTATTTATACTTTATACTACTTTTAGAAAAATATGAGTAAATATTAATTTTCTGTGGCATTGTTATCATGTTTTGAATTGAGACTTGGTGAGGCTACTTTCTTTGGTCTCATTTTAGTCATCTGCAGCCATATTCTTTCATTAAAACTATTAATTTATATTATTATTTAATTTAAAAGTTATAATTCTTTTACTCATTTCCAGTAGCACTTACAATGATTCTGACTGCTGGGGGGAAAAAAACACATGACTGTACTCCACATGGTTGAGGAGCAGCTGTCTGTTTATTTCAGGTATAATTTAGATAACCGTTTTATGCAAAATATACGTGAATGAAATGTGATAAAGTGAGCAAACAGAGCAGCACAAGTGTGGTCCCAACTGAGCTCTGATTGGCTGTCAGGTTCACTCTGATCAGGTGATTCACTCTTTAGTGATTCACTCCTTAACCTCTTCAAATCTGTTTATTCTTTTACATCCAACAGTTTATTTAAGCTCACACGTGGCTGTATGTGTTCGACTCTCTGGGTGTTTTATAATCTGTCTGTCAGTCAGCTGTAAAAACACCTACGGAAGCCCTGAGGGACAAGAGAGAAAAAATAACAATAATAATAATTTTCTCTTCGGTGTTTATGACTTTAAGACCAAGTAAAAAACAAACAAACAAAACAACAATAGGCAGGATAATTTTGTAATTTGTTCCATAAAATGTATTTATTATACTTTATGATTATTATCTGATTTCAGCTTCTTAAATGTGAATATTTTCTGGTTTCTTTCCTCTCTGACAGGAAACTGAAGATCTTTGAGTTGTGGACAAAACAAGACATTTGAGGACGTCATCTTTGACTTTGATCAACATTTTTCAACATTTTCTGACTTATAGGTAAAGAACTATTAATTGATTAGTCAAGAAAATAATCGACTGATTAATCAACTCTGAAAATAATTGTTAGTTGCAGCTCTAGTTTAAAGATGAACATTTGTTGTTATTTTGGGTCATTAATAGACTCAATAATGACTTTATTGATCAGCAGACTGAAGTCTCCTGACAGCTGATCATTCCAGAGAAACGATCATCATGATGGAGACAGTTTGATCACAACCACAGTTTAAACACGTCAGCCTGAAACAACACGATAAATAAACTAATTAAACGGATGTTTTGCAACATGATGAATGAAGGTTTGATTATGTTTGATGTCTCGTTGAAATATTTGCTGATGGTCTTGTTTTTATGTCCTGAGTAAATTTACTCAAGTACAATTTCGAGATCAGCCTACTTGTACTTTACTTGAATATTTAATATTTTAATGCTGTTTCTTCATATTATAAATAATTATTTTGTGCGTTTAGAGCAGTTAAGTCTCTTAACCAGGAGTGAGTTGTTTCAGGCTTTTATTTTGCCCTGGGTTTTGTCTCTCAGGCTGCAAACAGGGTGTTTTATTTATTGTAACATAACTTTCACTTTCACACAGACTCTCATTTCTGTCTGTCGACCATGAAAGATTTTAGTGAAACAAATGTTTTGAATTATGAACATTTTCACTGATTTACAGACAAACGCAGACTTTCAATGAAACCAGTTGTGATAAAACCACTTAACATGTAAACAGATATTAGGGTTTCATTTTTACATGTTTCTGCTGTGCACTTATGTGCACACATACTGGAAGAATATTTTTTCAACATTGAAGATTTCTATAATAATATTTTGAGTGATTATGACAAAGGAGTTGCACAGTTTCATTGGCACAAACCATTGTTCTCATATTTTGGAGTACTCTGCATACCTTACAGAAAAGCTAACCATGAAAAAGCTCCTGCAACAGAATCCCTGAGTGTTAGAATTAAAGGTGAGCTCACTGAACAGGAAACAGAGGTGAAGAGATCATTTGAGACTCTCACCTAAATTCTAAATGTGATGCTAAAAAGATCTGTAAAACAATAAAGTCTTTTTAAGGATGAGAAGTGACATGTCGCTGGTTTGATTGCCTGGTCTCAGGCCAAAATGTCTTTACAATCAGCCTTTGAAAATCTTGGACAAAAAGCAAATAAAGTCTCCTCACTGCCTCATTTTAAGTTCACATATTCTATTGATTTTCATGATGTAATACTTGTGTTTAAAGGTTTAAATTGGCTCGACGTGTTTGCAGAGATGCTCCTCAGTCTTTCTGTAAATACATCAAGAGATTACAGAGCAGCAGCAGATCCACCAGAGCAGCTTCATGTAGATTAAATATATATTATTATTGCATATTAAAGTAAAATTATATTCTGAAAAGTTTCTCCTGCTCAGAAAGCTTCTTCTGTCACAAATCTGCAGAAAACTTTACCATTTCTAGGAGAGCTGCCAAATCCTGAATAATTCAGCTAAAAGCATGTCCTCACACTGTAACAAATTTTTATATATATTTATATATTTTTCCAGCAGTCATATGCAGTCTCTGCAGTCCATTTACAGTGTGAAGCAGAGTGCAGCATAGTTCTCTTAACTTGTTCTGTTCTGTTTTTATGTTTTTATTCATAACTGATACTGTACTTTCAACTTGTACAGTATTCTTATTTGTATACAGTATTCTTTGTAGATCATTTTTGTATTTAACACTTTAACCTTTTAAGTTTGTCCCTTTAAACTTTTTGTCTCTTGTCCCTCTGTGCTGCATCACCAAGTCAAATTCTTGTGTATTTTATATTTGCATCAGTAAAATAAAGTGATTCTGATATAATAGAGAATATACAGTTTTGTGCTGTTGTCACCTGCTTTTCTCTGTATTGCAGTAACGACAAAATTCCTCATGTCTCCAGAAAGGGTACACACACACACACACACACACGTGTCTCAGACTCACCTGTGTGTGTCCTCAGTGTCGGGCTCAGGTGAAGCTCAGGTGAAGCTCAGGTGAGTCTCCAGCTCCAAGCAGAGCAGCTGTGTGTCTGTCTGTGTGTTCAGTTTCCAGCTGCTGGCTGCTGTAAGCCCCGCCCCCTCATGTTAACCCCGCCCTGTGCCTCAGAGTCTCCTCTGTCATAAAAACAAAATGCTCACCTGTCGTTTGTTCCTGCAGAAAAAGATCAGAAAAAACCCACAGAAATAATATATAATAAACAGAAATTAACTGAATCAGTGCTGGAAGAAATACTCGGATACTTTACTTCAGTAAAAGTAGTAATACCACAGTGTAGAAATACTCTGTTACAAGTAAAAATCCTGCAGTTAAAATTTTACTTGTCCTCTTACAAAAGAATATACTTAAAAGTACTAAAAGTAAAAGAGCTCATTGTGCAGACTGGTCTATTAAAGAATCATATATATTATATATTATTGGATTACAGTTACAGGTGCATTAATGTGTTCATTACTTTAATGTTACAGCTGGTAAATGTGGAGCTTATTTTAATGGCTTTAAATACTGCTGGGTAAATTAATCTATAAAAAAAATCACCATTTATATTTTTAATAATATGAATCTGCAAAGTAACTAATGTGATCAAATAAATGTAGTGGAGTAAAAGTACAATATTTGCCGCAGAGATTTAGTGGAGTAGAAATATCAATCAGCTGAAAAGTTGAAATACTCAAGTAAAGTACAAGAACCTCAAATTTGTTCTTAAGTTCAGTATTAAGTAAATATACTTAGTTATATTCCTCCTCTTCTCAGTTTTAACCAGGGAGATCACCATGGCAACTGACTGACTGATGCTGCAAGTCAACTTTAGAGTTAACTTCAACAATCCCGACTACTGAATACATATTAAAATAATAAAGATATGCATGGAAATCTGTTTGATTTGTGACGTGTTTCTTTCTTTAAATTATTTGTAAACTATAAATAATCCCGCTGTCGAATTATTTATTATTTATTATATCAACACAAAATGCTTTGTAAAACCTTGAAAATAATTACTAAAAATATTTTCAAGGTAAAAAATATTTAAGTAATTTAAATCCTGCAATATTACAACTGTGTAATTTGTGTGAAATTTGTGGTTGTTCGTAGATTTTGTTCTTACCTTGGAACAAATCCCACTTATGAAAACATCAACGAATAAAACTGTAAGCAGGTTTTGAGAAGAATTTTTTTTCCTTAAGAACGGTTGGTGAATGAAATCATTTTTTACAGTGTATATACAGATGAGTACTTTTATTTTTTTAAACACATTTTGCTGATAAAACTACTGTAGTTTTACTACAAAACTATTTTAAATGCAGGACTTTTACATGTAGTATTTTTACCTTTACTGTAAAGTAGATGTGTTACAGGTGTGTGTAGATAATCAGAGCAGGACTGAGAGTTTTATTATGTTCAGTGTTTATTATGTTTCTGTAGATCTGCACCTTCATCCAACAGCACTTCGTAATGCAGCTCTCTGATTGGACGAGCAGAGTGACAACGCCCCCTTCAGGACACACAGACAGTTTTCAACAAGCTGAGTTTATTCTACATCAGATCTACTGTCGTCTACTGTAACACACAGACTATTACACAGCAAGACCCCCAACACACACACACACAGACACACACACACACCCACACAAAATTATACCTCTATACTTGTGAGGACTCACTGACATGATGCATTCACTGACCCCAAACCCCAACTCCAAACCCTAAACTGACCCAAACATGATCCCCTAAACAGTCATTTTAAGTCGTGTCCCCACAAGGCAAAGATGTCCTCAAAACGGTGGTTTGAAACAGGTCCCCACAAAGATAGACGTACAACAAACACACACACACACTCATGTACACACATACACACAGAAACAGAAACGTCTTTGGCAGGAAGCAGCTTCTTCTTCTGCTGAACAAACCACCACACACACACACACACACACACACACACACACACACAGGAGCTGCACAGGATTGGACGGTGATGTCATCATGACAGTGATGTCATCAGGAGGCAAAGCAAACACACACACATTTGAGTACACAGTATACAGTGTGTAGTGTATCAGGTGAGCAGGCCGACAGCTCCACCTGCTGTCAGAGTCCGGGACCTGCACTGAACAGCAACACTAAGGGATTATGGGTAATGAAGTTGAGGTAACATCTTCAAACTAAACTATTGTTCATTTTAAAAGCTGATGGTTTAATCTGTGATGTAACTGAAACACTTTTACACTGCATGAAACTCCTTAACTTAGAATCTTTATTTTTACATAATATTATATGTTATATACTTTATTTCTTTAGTATAATAATCGTGTTTCTCCATATAATATTTTTATTTCTGGTCCAGTTTTGTTCTCTCGTGGCTCAAACAACAGAGGGAGTCGTGTGTGTTCAGGGTCTGAATTTATCAAACTGCTAAAAGTAATGTTTTGGGACTTCAGTGAAAAATAAAACCAAAAAAAAAAAAAGTTTTTGTCTCAGACTTCAGAATAAAAGTATTTAATTTATCAACTTTTTATTCAATATGACTCACTGCACAGGAGGAAACCAGAACCTGTTGATCCCCTGCACTCGTTTTAGTCCCTGAACGCCTCACAGTCATTTTAGTTTCTGAACGCCCCATGGTCATTTTAATTCTTGAATGCACCACACTTGGTTTAGTCTGTGAACACCCCATGTTCATTAAAGTTCACAAATGCTTCTTGCTCGCTTTAGTTTCTGAATGCCCCACACTTGTTTTAGTTCCTAAACGCCCCAGGGTCGTTTTAGTCACTTAACACTCCATGTTCATTTTAATTCCTGAATGCCATATGTTCCTGAAGACCTCATGATCATTTTAGTTACCAAACGCTCCATGCTCCCAAAAGCCTGGCGCTCCTTTTAAGTTCATGAACGCCCCACACTTCTTTTAGTCCCTGAACGCCCCACAGCTGTCATATCATATCATGTGACCTCAGGACAGAAAGTGTTTTATGTTGTTGAGACATGTGAGACGAATCTGTGACTTCACTGTAAAAATTAAGACTGACTCCATCTGATGTCTGACGAGACTTCAGGGTCATCAGGTCACGTCAGACATCAGAGCGTTTCCTCTTTTTAAGGCGTCCATTTTTAAACTTTAAGGCAAATGTTCCAACGTTAGTTTTTTGATAAATTTTAATCTTTAAGGCGCTTGTTTGTTTTTTTTTCCTCACTGCTGAAACCACTGATGTCAATGAACTTTAATTACCACTGAACTCTGCAGGTCTCTGTGGCTGTGGTCGGTTACCGTGACAACACCAGCATGGCAGTTAGTGGTTACAGAGAGCTGACGTG
The DNA here is from genome assembly GCA_027495735.1 of Lutjanus campechanus. Classification (NCBI taxonomy): domain Eukaryota; kingdom Metazoa; phylum Chordata; class Actinopteri; order Lutjaniformes; family Lutjanidae; genus Lutjanus; species Lutjanus campechanus. Next base: position 12,498 of record JAJHUR010085900.1, on the reverse strand, counting down.
TAGAGTGGTTTAACAACTGACTAAACATCACCTCATGCAGTGTGAGGCTAAAAATCCCTTAATTTATACATTAAAATTGCAGTTAATTATTTAATTAAGGGCAGTTGTGGCCATAATTAACAGATAGATTAATAAATATTTGAATGGGTTATTTCTAATGTGAAAAAAACAAAAACAAAACAAAAACCTGATTAAAGGTAAAAGTTGAGTGACCGTTTTAATGCCATTTAGTTTTACACAGTTTAATTCAATAATTAACCCAAAATTTGAAGTGAACCCCTTAATCTGCACCGAAATGTTTAAATTAAGGTCCTTTTAAGGTACAAATTAAGGGGAACATTATGACCCCAATCCTTTTTTAAACTTTAAAACTCCCTTGTAACATTTTAAGGGGATCATTAATGCATTAGGCTAATTAATAAATTGTAATAACAGCCAGACAGCTGACTTAGATGAAGGTGTAACTTGTGTTTTTGTCGATATTTCAAAATTTTAAGGCGTTTCCCAAAATTTTTAAGGCCACAGTTCAAATTCACTTTTAGAATAATTCTAAATTTTAAGCTGTTAAGAGAGGCTGTGTTTCCGTTACCGTGACAACACCAGCAGCATGATGGTTAGTGGTTACAGAAGGTCGACATGTCGAGTGGTTTAAAGTTTAACAACTGAACATCAGCGTATTTCACTCTTTTATACTGACGTGATTAAGGTCATTTTAATGGGATTATATATTAGATTATCTGCATGGTTTAAAAATGAGTCTTTAAAATGTAGCAAATAACTAGAGAACAACGTTAATTTATACCTTAAAATAAAAATAAAAATAAAAATTCTTGATATTTAGTTGATTTTAAGGTCTTTTTACGCCTTAAAAATCATTAAACCATGCACATAATCAATAAAAACCATTTAAAATATCATAATCCATCAATTTATTGATTAATTAACCCTACAGCTGGGTTGAAATTTGCACCCTGAAAGCTCCTTAATTGAAGAATTTATCTGATGATGGCTTCCTCTGAGTGACACGGCCATGACTGATGACTTAATGGTCTTGTATGAGGTCATCACAGTGATGTCATCAGAGAGAGAGAGAGAGAGTTACACGGCTCTTTCATACAACACACACACACACACACACACACACACACACACACACACACACACAAACCAAAGCCCATTAATAATAATAATAATAATAATAATAATAATAATCAATAACGGTGATAAAGCAGAAATCAGCAACATCGTCCCATGTGGCTTCATCACCATCTTCATCATCACCATCACCTTCATCATCGTCATTAGTCCTTCGTGTCTCTGTGTGAAGTCCACTGAGTCCGTTTAGCTTCCAGACAGAAGTCCATCTGATCGTCTCTAATTAACAGATTTATATTAACTGTATGAAACACCTGTGACGCCCCTAACGAACACCTGATCACCTCCTAACGAACACCTGATCACCTCCTAGCGAACACCTGATCACCTCCTAATGAACACCTGATAACCTCCTAATGAACACCTCCTGATAAGCTGCTGATAATTAACAGACTGAAGTCCTCTAATTAAGACACTAATCAGCCGGTTAATTAAGAAACTCACCTGTCAATTAACGATCTGACTTGTTAAACTAAATATTTTTTGCTGTGTAACAGACAAGTTTCCTAACTAACATAGCGAGCTGTTAATTAACGGACTGACCTAATTAACCCCGCCCCCCTCTGACCCTGGTCCTCTTCGGCCTGTCTACCAGACCTCGCAGCGTGTCCCTGTGTTCATGGGCGTCCCCACGGGGCAGTTGAAGTGGCGGCTGAAGTCAGGGGAGTTGGCGAGCGTGCCGATGACTCTGTATCGCGGCGGGCTGTGGGGGTCGGTCACCAGGCCCTCGTGAGCGCTCTCTGGTGTTCGGACCGAACACCACACCTGAAAAACACAAAGTTTGACACGGTGTTCATGTTAGCTTTTTACAGTTTCCAACAGCTAAAAGTAACTAAAATAGCGATATAGGGCAGAGAATGTGATGAATTTTACATTTTATCTGACCACAAATGAGACTAGAATTAGGTTGGATGCCACCAGAGCGCCACTAAAACATAACTTTATAACTTTATTCACTGATTTTGGGGAAACTGGATCATAATGTTTTTCCCTCTGATGTCCTCCAGCTGCTCTGCCTCACCAATCAGTGATATACAGAGTTTCCTGATGGACAAATAGGTTTACTTGTTGTCAACGGTTACTTTATCAGCTAACTACTGCTAACTGCAGCTGCAATTAGCTAGTTAGCTTAGTTAGCCATGCAGCTAGCCACCTTAAGGGCTTTTCACACTGCATTTAGCCCCAGGCTAAGAGAGCTGTTAGCACCAGGCTAAGCTTTCACACTGGCACAACCCTGGAACATTCCAAAGAGGGCAAACCCCAACCTTAGCCTAGGGCTTGTTGGCCCTGCTTCAGAGCAGGGTTAGCCCTAGGTTTGTGGGGTGATCCCCTGAAAATGGACTAAATCCAGGGCTGGAAAGTGCCAGTGTGAAACAGGGCTAAAAGGGCGGAGTAGTCACAGAACATTCTAAAATGTTCACATCAGTTGCTGTACATGTAACCCAGGGCTAGAGGCAGTGCAATGTGAATCATATAGCCCTGGGCATAGCTTAACCCTGAGTTAACAATGTGTGTGTGAAAAGGGGCTAAGTTATTCCAGGGTTAACACTTAACCCAGGGCTAACGATGGGCCTGGGCTAAGAATATGCAGTGTGAAAAGCCCTTTGTTAGCTCCTGTAGTTGAGGTGTAAACACGAACTCTGCCCCTGTCACATAACATCAGGACAAGCAGAACGCAGGTCATGAATAGAAACAGAAGTGGCCCAAGTACAAAACCTTGTGGGACGCCGTTCTGTTGAGCTGTTACTGTTTGACAGCAGTGTCTCACCTGAGCAAATCCCACAAAGAAGAGCTGATCATTGGTCAGGTTGACGGCAGGAAGTCTCTTCTCCTCTCCATTTCTCTGGACATACGATCGATAGGCCTGAAGAGAAAAACATTGATTTAGTCAAGCTTTTGTAAGAAACACTGGGTATGATGTGGAGTTTGGTTCAGTTGACGTGTTCACACTAACATAGAGAGACTGTGGTGTCCTGCTGCCTCAGAATAATGAAACTCAGAACAGAATATTTGATTCATTTTGATATAACACGTTCATACTAACGTGGTAGGCAGCCTTCAGTCCTCCGTTGTCGGCAATGTTTTCTCCGAGTGTCTGTTTCCCGTTGACGTGTTCTCCGTTGACAAGGTAGCGACTGTACTGATCCACCATACACTCTGTTCTCTGACGGAACGCCTCCACTGATGAGTTCTGCCACCACGGCCTCAAGTTTCCTTCTTTATCATACTCACGACCTGATGACAGGAGTTCACTGTTTAGAGTGTGACTCACTTCTCTCTCATGACATTCTATTACTATGATTTCTAAACAGTGCAAATGCATATCGACATCTAAGATACAAATATGACAAACATCTACATTTAACATCCACTGCTCAGAGTTTTGGCAGGAGCCTTCCAGGACTCAAACTGAGTTTGTTTGAGGTGCTCTTTGAGACTGAAAACCCAAGGAACGCTCTTTTAAAACAATTAAAATGCTGTGATTGTCATGGCATGGTTATGTTTGACCTTAAAACTAAAACTAAAACTGTGAGAGAGACTGCCTTGGAGTTTGTGTGATTCTTTTGTATCCATAGTTCACTGTTCAGAGTGAAAGAACTTGGCACCCTTAAATTCAGGTCCAGGAACCAGTGTAGAGATTTTTAAAACTGAAATGTTTTGGCATTTCTACACAGCACAACGATCATTTTGAGCAACATCTCAAATATCAACTCTGATAATCAAACTAACCACCTTACAATGTCCTAGTATGCTGGGATCCTAATGAACGCGCCAGCTTCTCTTTTATTCGCTCTAGCAGATATGCCCGGCCCTCCTCCCACTCAGATTTCTACAGACTGCACAGAAGAGTGAAATCTTATTGGCTGTTGAACCATTTTGTAAACTAACCAAGACAGCTGCTGCTGGTATATTTTTCTCTAAATGAAGAACAAACAACTGCACTTAAAGATTTTGTTGATGTGCTTCCATCAGGATTTGGTAAGTTTGGTAAATTTACCAACTACTCTACGTCATGTGTTTTGTTGTTCTGTGTGTCCGGATGCATTTTGGTTTATACCTGTTAACACTCCTTGGATGCAGGTTTTCCACCAAAGACTGATCAGAGAGCAGAGTTACTGAACTCCAGGAGTTCAGACATGAACAAGTTGAAGTTGTCACCATAAGTTCCTTTTGTAAATGTCTGAATGACTGGCTGCATGTTGTGGAGGTCAGTTTCTTTGGGGTCTAATTTAAAATCAAACCAATCACGTAGGGACACTTTAAACATCCCAACCTCCACCCCAAAAAATCAAGTTTTGTAATTAAAACAGATCCTAACAAAAGGGTTTGCTGAAAACTTTTCCTGTAAACACGGGACTGTACCGAGCATCATGACGGATGGACTGTGTTGCTGCATAAATCCTCACATTTACATTCACAGACGGAGTACAGTGAATGCATCATCACCTCCAGCAGGAAGTGAACATGTGACAGGAAGTAAACAGGACCAGAGATCCAGACTCACCCTGATCGTCAAAGGCGTGTGTGAGCTCGTGACCCATCACCACACCGATCCCTCCAAAGTTCAACGCTCTGAAAACACAAAGACACACACACACAAAGTTTGAAAAGTTTCTCCTAAGACCCAAAGAGTCCAGAAGCCAGAGACTGACAGTCTTAAAGTCCTGCCAGCGTCCCCTACAGGCTGCAAAGTTCATTACAACAACATGTTCGTGGAGTTAAACAGGAGCTAAACACTCACTGGAGAGCAGGAACGAGATCAGGAAGTTTCATTACAATCAATCAAAATAATGGACTCAACTACACAAATCAACAATATTCTGATGTCGGGATGTTTAATGAATGATGTTACAGGTGCAAAGAGTCCTTGACAGACAGGTGGACACACACAGACAGACAGACACACAGACAGACAGACAGATGTAGAGGTAAACAGACTTGGGGTGGTCGTGGGCGTAGAAAGGAGCTTGTAGGATCCCAGCAGGGAAGACGATGCCGTTCTTAGTGGGCATGTAGTAGGCATTAACTGTAGGAGGAGTCATACTCCACCTGGAGGAGGAGAGGAGGAGACAAGGAGAGGAGAGGGGGCGAAGGAGACAAGGAGAGGAGAGGAGTTATTCTGTGGTCCTACCAGCGTGTCAACAAGCCCAGAGGTCGTATTCACAAGTATCCTCAAAATGTCTCAAACAGATCCAGCTCAGAGGTTTACTGAGGACCTGCTGAGGCTCTGCAGCTCCTCACACTCACCCAAAAACTGCTTCACTTACATAATGTGGACTTAATACATGTTTCTTGATATTTGAAACTATTGATTGTCCTCTTTCACCTCCTTCAAAAACACAACTGCAATCAGATATAACCGAAATAATAAAGACAAGGAGACAAGGAAGCCAATAGAAAACACCACATGTGGAACAGTCCAGCTGATGTGTTCCAGCATGCTCAGCAGAGTCTTCCTGTTGGCTGTTGACCCATGAAGGGGAAAAATAATTTAATCAAACGGTTATTCTAGACTTTACAAATGTTACTGGACCGAATGGATCATATTCTGATCATAAAAAGGTTTCATACGGCAGAACTGAGTAAATCTGATAAACAGAGGAGCAAGAGAGGGAATCAGGACTGAAGTCATCTCAGAATCTGTAGGGACGGAAAAGATTTTTGTTTGTATTCTGAGTAGCACTGATCACATTTGTGGAGGCTTTGGTTGCATGCAAGTAAACAGTCTGTGTGGAGATCAAAGGAGATGTGATTCATCAGCCAAAATTCAATCACTGAACCCATCAGCCAGGCACGGCGCCAGGATTGCAGTTTTGGGTGGGCCACAGTAACTTTGTGTGGGCCTTTTAATTACAAAAGCTAACACTGTTTCCAACTGGTAATCTTACTAAAATGACTGGTATAATGCTGTGGAGAGCAACTAGCACTTCTAGTTGGTTATGACACTTTAAAGACGGTTTCAGTGCCGATAGAGATTATTTCAGCGCGGCAGTATGTATTTATTTCAAGTGACACAGGATATCTCGTCTATATTTCCGCTATAGATCAAGTAAATTAATGCATCAATTCATTAAGAAAACTGACATTTTAATTTCTTGTAATGCATTTCCGTTTGATCTGTCTGGATTACTCTATAAACTGATTGCAGGGAGAAACGGAGCGATCAGAACAGTGGGTGAGCTACAATCACTTTTAACAGGAGAGACAGCGAGGTGCGCTGCGCTGTTCATTCATAAACTGCTGTGAAGGTGATCTGAAGACAATCAAGTCAGGCAGGAATATTTAGCTCTACCTCTCATATTGTCTACATTTTCTAGAAGTTCTGGTTTAAAAGAGAAATGCATTTGCAGGTATAAAATAAGACAATGATACACTTTCCTCAGTACACTGACCTGGAATGACCACTACAGTGTGACGTGCGTCTGGGGCGACGAATAATGGCCCGTTGTTATTGGTCCAGACCTCACATGTGATAATAGCCGAATAAGAGCCGTCTTTTTTCACATGGAAACGTTTTGTCTTAGGGTGTATTAAAATGCTGATTTTAATAATTAAAAGTTAAGAAATATATGTCATTTAGGGTGGGCCCGGCCCGTCAGGCCCACCCATAACGCCGCGCCTGCCATCAGCTATTTTCTCTGATGATGATTTCACTTTTTGGGCCGCACATATTTTTCCCTGTTAAAAGTATTTCCTGATCCAATCAAGGCTCTTCGGCTGCGTTTCCCCAAACAAACAATCACAAACTACTGTGACCCAGTTCACATCAATATTTCAATAAAGTTCAGTTCATTTGTCCATAAATGGACGCCCCTGCCCATTTTTACTGTGATATTGGGCTATATAAATAAAATTTAACTTGATATCTGTTATCTACACCAGAAGCCCTGAAACATCGGCTGTTGCCCCCAGAGGTTAAATCATCTTCAGAAAAAAGATGATAGACTCTCAGACTGGGATTCAAGTGATTCCAGTTAAATACACAGATTTTGGGATGGTGTTTTTCATACTTTGATGAGTGATGCTTAATGTTTAATCATTTAAACGGTTCGTGTTTGCAGCCCTGATTGAACTGTTGTGATTTGTTGCTGAGGTTGATTCCTGGACTGAAACGGGTCTCAGTCATTCAATGACTTCAGTCTGAAGTTTTGTGAATACGACCCCTGAGTCGATGTGTGTGTGTGTTGGTGTGTGTTACTGGTCTTACTGGTCTTTGTTGGGAGTCTTCCTCAGCTGGTCGGCCATCACTCTGGATGAGAAGTTATAGAAGTTCAACATGTTCTGGAAGAAGCTGTCGTCTGACACTTCATACTGAAACACAACACACAGTCGGTCATTACACATGTGTGACAGCAGGGGGCAGCAGAGCTCCACCTCGTCCACCTGTCTCCCTGCTCCACCTGTCTGCAGGTGACTGAATGATGGACAGACAGCTGTCACTCACCCCGTCATAAACGTCGTCCAGCTCTTTGGGGTCCAGGATGAATTCTGGGAAACCGATCATATCGTAGATCGCATCTGCCTAACGAGTGACAAACAGAGACAGTTAGACCAATCAGCAGCTGTAATTCTACCTGTCTGTCCATCTGTCTAACTGTCCGTCTGGCTGTGTACCTTGTCTTTGGCGGCCTGTCTCGTGTGGTCGTCCATCCAGCTGAGTCTGTCCAGAGCTCCTTTAAATGCCGAGCGGATCTCGTTGATCATCTCCTCTGCCTGACAGACACAAAGACAGGTGAAGAGACAGACCTGTATCAGATCCAGGACCGTCTGTCCCTGCTGTGGGAACCGGATTAAGATCTTTCAGGTGTGAACGTGTGACTCACGATTTCTTTGCTGTGTTTGTCAAAGGTCGCCTTGACGAAGAGCGCTCCCAGAGCGAAGCCCAGAGTGTCGTCAGTGTTCCCGATACACGTCTGCCAGCGGGGGGTGCAGGACTGCAACAAACCACAACCAGTTACAACCAGTTAATAACCAGTTACAACCAGTTACAACCAGTTAATAACCAGTTACAACCAGTTACAAACCATTAATAACCAGCTACAACCAGTTGCAGCCACACGGTGCCAGTTACAGACAGGTCCAGGTAGAAACAGTGACAGGTAGTAGCAGAGTGTAGAGAATCAATCGCATCTTCTTAAATCTTAACCGCCCCTTTTTGCTCTGTCGTCCAATGACATTTGAGGAAGCTTAGTACCTGGAGGAACTTAGTACCTGGAGGAACCTGGAGGAACTGAGTACAGGACACAGGAACTTTGGACAACTTCCTCCGTTCCTGTGTCCTGTACTCAGGCATGCTGCTCACTCTTAAATTAGCTAATGTTAGCAAAACCATTACAGAACAGTTCCAAAGTCAATGTTCCAGTTCTAACTGAAGATGGGAGAAGTGAGCATCTTAACTTAACAAAATCTTAAATAAAGTCTCCTAACTTCAGAATACTGTTAACGTGTCCTAACGTTGAGTTTTCTACCTGTAGTAGTCGCTAACTAGCTTACAGTAGTGTTTACCAACAGTAGCTAAAGAAAATGTTTGCTAACTTTAGCTAATGACAGTGTTCGCTAACATTATCTAACGGTGGTGTTAGCTTACTTGTTAGGAAATCTGTACGGCTGCTTTTTTTCTTAACTTACTCTTTTTTTTGTCTCCTCAGTTAGCGTTGTTGTAGCCTAAATTTCTCCCACTTTTAGATTTCTCTACAGATGTGACCAGCACCTAAAACAATGATTACAATGTTGTTCCGCTCGGTGAGACAAGAAAAGTAGTGTTGGTTGCTAATTAACTGACATAAAGGTTGATAAGCAATGTTGTTACCCTCACACTCTTAATGTCTTTATTAAAGACTTGAGTTTAGGAAGTTTGTGTCTCATTTGATGTTAACTTTTTTGTGTCCTAAACCAGTAAAAGCCAGCCAGAGCCAGTCACAACCAGTCAGGCAGAGATACTTGCAGAACAATTGGAGCCAGTAACAGACAGCAGAAACAGTTTCTAATGGCTCATGTATTTGCAACAGCCAGTTACTGGAACCAATGTGGAACCACTTAGAACTTAGATAGAGCCAGTCAGAAGGAATGACAGACAGCAGAAACCAGACATCCCCCCAGTACACCAGCGCAGGCCAGACTTCCAGAAGATCCAACACCAGTAAGAACAGACACAAAAAACCAATCACAGCCCAGTGGAAACCACGTGCAGCCAATAGGAAGAAGAAATTCAGACAGTTAGAACCAGTTAAAGTTCCATCAGCAGGACTGGAACCTCTGACAGGGAGGAGGATTACCAACCGTAGTAACTGCAGTATCATTAGGAGTATTTATACCTGCTGTAGTAAAAGAAAAAACTGTATCAGCAGTAGCACCAAGAGTGAGAGTAGTACTACACTGACAACAGGAACAGTAGAAGTTATTGCAGTAATAAAATAACATGTTCAGAAAACTACATTTTAAAGTTTTGAATCAAAGTTAAAAAAGAGTTTTGAAGACCTAAAATCTTTTGTTAATTTCTTCCCTTCTTAGAAAACTTTGAGTTTTGTAATTCAAAAATTGTTGAGCAAATTAAAGTTAAAGTGAAAACCCAAATAATGACTGGTTGTTTGTTTGTTTCTAAAACTAAAAAAAATAAATCACATTTTCTAAAAGAAAAGTAAATTATCTCAAATATTAGAGGTTGGCTTATTGGTTGATTTATTTCAAAACTTAAGAGTTTGACTTAAAAACAACTTTTTTTTTACAGTGTATTTGTAGAGGTTCTAGCAGTAGTATGTGTAGCAGAAGTACCTTCTTGGTTCCGTAGAGACTCTCGAGCAGTTTGTCCTGAGCGTTCTCGAAGCGTTGATCCAAACTGGCCACACTCTTCTGAACCAACGTCCACATCATGTAGTTATTCAACAGACTGAAGAGACAGAGAGACAGACAGAAGACCAGGGAGACAGGTTAGAGACGTGTCTGGACTGATACGGGACGGACAGGCGGTCAGACGTTGAGACAGGGTGGAGACGTGTGGACTGATGCAGTGAGACGGTCAGTGACAGTTTCTGACCTGCGGTCCGTCTTGTTGATGAGGTCGGACACCTGCTGCAGGTACTCTCTGGCATACAGGACGACAGGCTCGGTGTCGTTCAGCTCCAGAGGAGACAGAGAGGACGTCAGGTAGTCCAACCAGTCCACGGACGGAGCCAGCAGCTGAAACACCAACGAAGAAGAGACATTAAAGACAGGTGAACCTGAACGAAGTCTGATTTCAGTCCCTTCAGGTTTCAGACAGGATCATTAAAGTCTGAACAGCTGATCCACATGACGTCATCAGTTCACATTTTTTATATTTCCTGTGGACAGTTTGTCCTCATGATCCCACCAGAGAAGAAGTCGAGGACACACGTTTCAGCGGAGTACACGTACAATAAAGTCAATAAAAACTTTATGTATAGTTTCTCCTGACAGCCTGTAAGAATATATGCTAAAAATATCAAACATGCTGACAGATCAAACGTCTGGTGTCCTACGATCCTGGACGAGGCTGGGAGGGAACTGAAGAGGGTCTCTGGTAACCAGTGCGGTCTTGTGGCTCTATGAAAAGGTGGAGGAGGGCAGAGAAGAGGAAGAGGACCCAGTGACTGACTGTGAAGAGCTTCAGAGCAGCACAGAGACGATGAGACGACGAGGAGAGTTCACCTGGATTACAGGTCGCAGGATTTTGAGTGCAAAGTTTTAATACACCAGACTTACAATAACCCTCTTAATCAATCCCACAAAATTATACAGAAAAACTGGGCCATTTGTCTCTGTGTAGTTTGTTTTTGTGTGTGTGTGATAATCCAAGATGGCAGTAAAAATGGCCGCTGAACGCGTCCCTGGGACAATATTTTGAGTTGGGAACATGAAAATGTGTTTACAGAAAGAATAAGTTATAGAAATCCACCTTCCTACCAAACTACATAAGTGACGTAATAATTTACAAAGAAGTCAACGTTGACTTTTGATTTCACGCGGGACATGAACTCGGTCTCCTGGGTAAACGTCCTGGGTTTGATTGACCCGTCCATCCAGCCCACGTCCTCCACATTCACACTTTCACACACGACATCACCAGACTTCAACAGAACAAAACCTGACATCAGGGGGGCGGAGACGACTCGACAGGAGAACCTACAGTCTCACTGTAAACTGCTGTTTGACATGTCAGCAGTGAGGACAGACCGAGACAGAGTCAGAAAAAGAAACGTGTACGTTTATTTCCAAGCCTGAACCTTAGAAATACATTTTAGAGCTGCAACGATTAAATGTTGAATCAATTGTTAATCAATTATTAAATTAGTGGCCAACTATTCTGATGATCAATTCAAACATTTTGAGTCATCGTTTAATAAAAATGTCTCTGAAAATTCTCTGATTTCAGCTTCTTAAATGTGAATATTTAGTCATTTCTTCAGTAAACTAAATATCTCTGAGTTGTGGAAACAACAAGACATTTGAAGACGTCATCTTGGACTCCATGTGTCTGTCCCTGTGTCTCTCAGTCTGTCCCTCAGTCTGTCCCTCTGTCCCTCTGTCCCTGTGTCTGTCCCTGTGTCCCTGTGTCCCTGTGTCTGTCCCTCAGTCTGTCCCTCTGTTCCTCAGTCTGTCCCTCAGTCTGTCCCTCAGTCTGTCCCTCAGTCTGTCCCTCTGTCCCTGTGTCTGTCCCTCAGTCTGTCCCTGTGTCTGTCCCTCAGTCTGTCCCTCTGTTCCTCAGTCTGTTCCTCAGTCTGTTCCTCAGTCTGTCCCTCTGTTCCTCAGTCTGTCCCTCTGTCCCTCAGTCTGTCCTTCAGTCTGTTCCTCAGTCTGTCCCTCAGTCTGTCCCTCTGTCCCTCAGTCTGTTCCTCAGTCTGTCCCTCAGTCTGTCCCTCAGTCTGTCCCTCTGTCCCTCAGTCTGTCCCTCAGTCTGTCCCTCAGTCTGTCCCTGTGTCTGTCCCTCAGTCTGTCCCTCTGTCTGTCCCTGTGTCTGTCCCTCAGTCTGTCCCTCAGTCTGTCCCTCTGTCTGTCCCTCTGTTCCTCAGTCTGTCCCTGTGTCTGTCCCTCAGTCTGTTCCTCAGTCTGTCCCTCAGTCTGTCCCTCTGTCTGTCCCTCAGTCTGTCCCTCTGTCCCTCAGTCTGTTCCTCAGTCTGTCCCTCTGTCCCTCTGTCTGTCCCCTCAGTCTGTTCCTCAGTCTGTCCCTATATCTGTCCCTGTCTGTCCCTGTGTCTGTCCCTCTGTCTGTCCCTGTGTCTGTTCCTCAGTCTGTCCCTCTGTCTGTCCCTCTGTCCCTGTGTCTGTCCCTCCGTCTGTCCCTGTGTCTGTCCCTCAGTCTTTCCCTCTGTCCCTCCGTCTGTCCCC